>CAJVQA010006525.1:0-14796 GCA_910591915.1 Cetraspora pellucida | reverse complement strand
TAAACTTTATGTAAAATCTCAGTTAAATATTCAATAAAGATAGAGGCATGGCCTCACCATTAACATTAAAAAAAAAATATATATATAAAATATAATATTTAATAAATTTTTTAATTTTATTTTTATTTTTTTTTTAATAAAGATCAAATTTTATAATTGTAGTTTATTGATAATTTAAGATTAGTATTACAACTATTTTTTATAAACTTAAGAGTATAACTAGTTATATATAAGTTTTGATTATAATATATTTTGAAATTTTATACTAAGTACTATATCTATAATCTAATAGATAATTATTTATTTAAACTCTTTAATTATCTAATTTTATTAAACCTTATCTTATTACTAACTTTATATATATTTATATATTCTATCTAATTAGTATATATCTTCTCTTTCTGAACTTATATACAAACTATTATCTATTTTAAAGTATGTTATTTGATAGTAGTCTCAAGAGACTTTCTTATTAATTAACTTATTTAGTTCTATTGACAAGAATATATTATTAAAAAATTTATTCAAAGTTCAGTACTAAATTTATAATATAACTCTTGAATTTTAGTATATACTGTTTTTTTTCAAAATTTTAATTCAAATAGTCTAAAAAGCTATAATCTGTCTTTAATATATCAAGTTTGAAAGATATCTTTTTTTTTAATTTTAATTTGATAATCTAGTTAATGATACCTTTACCTAGAGGTTTTTGTTTATAAAACTTCTTAATATTAATATTTATTTTCTAATTTAACCTTTATAGTTATATTTTCAAAATTTTATATTAGATCTTTTTAAATAAGCTTTTATTTTTAAATTATATGAATTTATATAAGCATAAAAGTTTATTTTGAGTTTGTATTACCTAATATCAGTTTACATCTCTTTATATAATTAAAATTATACAAATATTCTTTAACCTACTAGTTATACTTGTATATTCATAGTAAAGATATCTTATTCTAATTGATCAATAAAAAATACTTATTATAATACTTGTTATTGTTCAAATTTTTATTATTAATAGGTTTTGAACTTCTAATCTGTTACTTGAAAGGTTGACAACTTATTTATTTTATTTAGTTACTACAATAATTTTATAAAATTAAAAACTAAAATAAATAAAAAAAACTTATCAAAATCAATCAAAAAAATTAATTTTATCTAATTAATTAATTATTTAACTTAAGTAAAGAACTTCAGATTGTATTCTGTTCAAGAATTTGCTTTTTTTACTTTATATTAACTCTTACTTTATTATACACTGCCATATATTTGTCAATCAATTGACTGACTAACTGATGCAGATGCCAAATTATTTAAATTAGAATATATTTTTTTTAGTTAATAATCAAAATTTTTCTATTAGGTAAAAGAGACTTATAACCTGTAATAATCTTTAACTTATATAATTAACAATTTTGATTAATGATTTTCAGACTGATCCGTAATTAAGCAAATTTCACGATTTGATTGGTTAAAAGTATTAGATGATATAAGGTAATCTCATGATATGCTTAGTTTCATGTAATTTTTCATTATGTTATCTATTTGTATTTTACAAAGCGCCTTTAATTTAGAATTTAAAAATGTTAGTCATGTTAAAATTTACATGAATTTAATAAAAACTCATTTTTAAAAAAATTTGCAAAATAGGCCTTTTTAATGTAAAACATCCAATATAATATAATAATAAATCTAGAGAACTACTCCATTACAGCAAGATATCCACTATAATGGAGTTCATTATAACGAGGTTATATTGTGTATTAACAAATAGTAAAAGTACTTCTTTCTATAGTTTGAATACCTGTTTTATTAACTTTTATTTGCATTTTATCTTGTCTATATACAATTTAGTGCAAGGTTAACCAATGAATCAAACAATTTATTTAATAACTACCAATATAACATATTTGATTTTTTTTAAAGCTATACCATAGTCTATTGTTAATTCTAATTTAATGCACTATTTTAATATTTGGATTATTAGATTTTATAAAAAACTTAATATTATTATGACAAATATTCAATTCTTTTAGTGTAGTATTCTTACACAGTGCATCTTCTAATGCTTTTCCTCCTTCTGATCCAATGTTATTCCAACCAAGGATTAAAGAAGTTAAGGAAGTGTTTTTGCAAAGAGTACCTGCAAATGCTTTTCCTACTTCTGATCCAAGTTGATTCCAACGAAGACGTAAAGAAGTTAACGTGTTATTCTTACAAAGAGCGTCAGCTAATGCTTTTCCTCCTTCTGATCCAAGATTATTCTCACTAAGACCCAAATCTTTCAATGTGTTGTTCATACAAAGAGCGTTAGCTATTGCAATTCCACCTTCTAAACTAAGATTGTTCCTATAAAGATCCAAAGAAGTCAAGGCGGTATTCTTACAAAGTGCATCACCTAATGCTTTTCCTACTTCTGATCCAAGATTATTCCTTTGAAGATCTAAAAAATTCAGAGTGGTGTTCTTGCAAAGTGCATCTGCTAATGCTTTTCCACCTTCTAATCCAAGGTCATTCAATTGAAGATCCAAACTTTTCAATGTAGAATTTATACAAAGTGCATTTGCTAATGCGTTTCCAACATCTGATCCAAGATTATTATCACCAAGATCTAAAAATGTTAATGTGAAGTTTATGCAAAGTGCATCAGCTAATGCTTTTCCTCCTTCAGATCCAAGGCCATTCCAACCAAGAGACAAAGAAGTTAAGGTGGTGTTCTTGCAAAGTGCATATGCTAATGCTTTGCCTCCTTCTGATCCAAGATTATTAGATCGAAGATCTAAAGAAGTTAGAGTGGCGTTCTTGCAAAGTGCATCTGCTAACGCCTTCCCTCCTTCGGATTCCAAATAATTGTGATTAAGAACTAAAGAAGTCAAAGTAATGTTTTTGCAAAGTGTATCTGCTAATGCTTTTCCGACGTCTGACCCAAGGTTATTATTACTAAGAACCAAAGAAGTCAGAACAGTGTTTCTGCAAAGTACATCAGCTAATGCATTTCCACCTCTCGAACCAAGATTATTGCTATCAAGGTCTAAAGAAATCAACGTAGAGTTCTTGCCTAGTGCATCCGCTAATGCTATTCCTTCCTCTGATCCAAGATTATTATATTGGAGACGTAAAGAAAGTAGAGTGGTATTCTTGTAAAGTGTATTTGTTAACATAGTTTTATTAATAATATTGTCAAGTGTTAAATATTTGAGATTTTTACTTGCTCGCAGAAACATTACAACTAAAGAGCATTTGACAGCATTTGAAAGTATATCATTTCCGAAATAATTTATGTTATATCCTTCATTTTTAAGCCAATTTTTGACACAATCATTTAAACAAGAACCAACAGATGTAGTATAACTTTCGTACTGAAATAATGGTCTTGGATAATTTGGAAGAATAATTCTAAATGGAATTAATAAAGCTTGCTCCTCATGATTTAATGCTAAAAGATATATTCTTATAAGTTTTTTATTCCAAAAATTTTTGTAGGTTCACTCCATAATATTGGTATAATAATTCTACACCATCGGCGATTTACGAGTAGGCATGAAAATAATGTATTATAATTAGTTCGAAAATTATTATAATTAGATCGAAAATTATTAAATATTTCGAAAAGACATTCGTTAGGTAACATTAACATTTCGAAAGAATTAAGAATTTATTAATAATGATAAGAAATCGGATTTTGCCTCCGTTATATAACCAATGGAAAATGTTGTGAAACGTTGTAGTCTAACCTGTGGCAGATTTTGTTTATCTCGATCGACAAAATTAAGAAAAATGATTCCTATGAACCAGTTTTTCTTGCCTTAACAGGAAAAAAAATTCCTTAAATTCATATAGCACTCAATTTAATTCTAACCTCAAAACCAGCTTAATGTCAATCAATCTAGAATCTAGGCATAGATTTCTTAATTTAATATTATTAGTATAATTCAAAGCAAACATACACAAGCAATACACTACCAAAAATAGTAACGCGTATGCGCGTACACTTGCATATATGTTCTGAGTTATTTCACAATTTAGGTCATGTGTAACCTGTAGTGTTTTCAAGTGACTAAACCAGTCATGAGATTATCAGTTTGGTCTCCTTTATCACTAAAGACGCTTCTATCACTTCGATCATAAGGATAATAAATGTCATATGTGTTGTAATTGATACTTATGCCATACAAGTTGTAAGTGTTGATTGCAATAGAGATTACACTTTGGCATATTTATTAAATTATTATGCATATAAAGGGTATTCTCTTGCTTCACTTTGTAGGCATCTATCTTCCTATCTCTGCCATTATCTTTTATTAAATAAATACGTACATACATATAACTCTCTTTCGAGTAAAGCCTAAATCACCATATTATCTTCTCATTTAATTGCCAATTAAACTATTACATACCACAGCATGGCCCTGTATTACTACGCCCATGTGACTCCCTGTCTTAGTTGTTTGTTGATCCCGGTCTTTGAGAGGTAGATCGAGGTTAACATCGCATTGCCCATCAATAACACAAGTTACAAGATTATACCAGTACAATCACATAAAAGTGTAACATGAAATGTGAGAAAGATGGGTTTTTTCAACTGTTTTGATAACTACACAAGTATCACCTTCAAAATATTACGGACACATGATTTTGTAGTGCAAACCAATTATATTTCAAGATCAGGTGTAACATAACATGATCGGAAATTTTCAAAAAAAAACGGTTTGTTTAACAGGATGAGCTGTTGATGTTATAAAAAATTTTTTTACAATGCCAGATCATTCCGCGAGTACATGTTATGATTATAATCTCTCACCATTTTATTATAAAAAAAATGGTGTGAGATTATAATTATAACATGTACTAGCAGAATGATCTGATATTGTAAAACATTTTTTTATATATGTGAAGGATCAATTGTATAACATCAACGGTTCCTTCTGTCCAATTGTTTTGATCCACATGTGAATAAAATCACAAGGCGAACATTATTGTAAGTTACTGGATTTCTACATGATGATATATTACTGACCTGGTCATTTGAAAGTGAGTATTTGAGCAACTAGATGATCTACCTTGGTCCTTATTCTTAAATTTTTCTGCTCAACATTGTGCTTAGTATTTATTATAAGCAAATTAATTTTTTACATTATATAAATAAGAAAAAAATAATAAGAATAAGTTTGATTTTAGTAATGCAAAACTTACTTGTAAATAGTGAAGAAACATTACAGTTGTATAAAAATCTGACTATAGATTAAAGTTATTTATAATTAAAAGACTTGAGAATTATATATAGTAAGTATATCATTTTAACAGATAGTACTAAGACAGAACTAATAACTTATTTGAAGGATTTTTAGACAGAAAAAAAAGGATTTCAATTTACAAAATTGGAAAAAATAAATTATAAAATAAAATCTAAATAAAGATAATGATAAAAGATTTTTTCTATTAAATAAGATAATCAAATAAACTTACATTTTTTTGTCTTATATAAAAAATAAAATAAACCAAAAACTTGAATAGAAACTAAAAATTTAGTATTAAATATTTTAAATAATAGTTTACTATACTAGTTAGTACAGTTAAATAAAACAGGTTAAACCAGTATTACTAAATTTAATTTCTTTAAAAAAAGCTTTAAAAATTATAAAATTAGTATAACTTTAAAATATAATCTATAAAATTAAATTTTTTTTAAAAAAATTATTTAAAAAAATTTAAAAAAGAAAAATATTTGTTTTAAGAATTATAGAAAAAAAAATTATAAATTGTTAATAAAAATTCTAAAATTAATATCTAATAAAAATAATAAACTAAGAATTTATTAATTGAAATAAGAAAGTTAATCAAGATATTTAAAAAATGTTTTATATTTTATAATAAGAAATCTTAAAAAAAGTAGAAACAAATTTTAGAATCTTATACTAAAATAAAATTATTATAAATTCTATTTATTATTTTACTTATTATTACAATCTTACACCCAATATTTATTACTTATTATTAGAGTTAAAATATGATTTTAATCTAGCTTCAGTTTATTAAAACTTATAAAATAATTTATCAATAAAATAGTTTAATTATTATTTTATAAAAACATTATTATATTATAGTAAATATTTATTAAAATTAATAAAAAGTAATTATTAAAAAATATGTTTTTTAAAATAAAAATTATAATAAATATATTTAAAAAAAATTAAAAGACAAAATAACAATAATAATAGATAATACAGATCAAAACAAAAAGATTATAAAAAAAATTATAAATTAGAGATTGTAAAATATTATATAAAAAAATTCTTATCAATACTAACTTACTAGTTAAAAAACTTAATATTCTTAATTTTAAATATATAACGTTTTATTAAAGAAACTTAAAATTTTATAAACTAATATTAAATTAAAGATATAAATAAAAAAAATTTATATTAAAAAAACAGAATATTATAAGAAAATAAGATCAGAATTATTTTATTTAGTTTTTTTATTACTTTTGCTTATTTAAGTTTATAGAATATTTTTTTAATATATTTTTTTCTTATTTGATTTATTAGAGTTTTATTTAAAAGTTACTTGTTATATATTTATTTGATTACAGTTATAATTAAAATAAAAATAATTTATTTATTATAAATATATTTTTTTATTAAATATAAATATGTTTTTGTTATAAGTAATTTATTATTATTTTTAAATATTTTTAAATATTGAAGCAAAAAAATGTGATAACTTAGTAAAATGAATAAGTTGTTAATCTTTTAGATGTTAGGTTGTGAGTTCAAAACCTATCAACAGTAAAAATTTAAATAATTATCTATATAATATATATAGTATTATAGTAATAATATTCTGTTAATATGTTTAGATAAGATACTTGTAACTATAGTTATACTAGTATAATTAGTAGATTATGAGTCATCTGTATGATTTTATTATATAAAAAAATGCAAACTAGTATCAGATAATACAAACTCAAGATAAATTCTTGTACCTATATAAATTTGTAGAATTTAGAAAATTGAAATTTATTTGTAAAAATTAAATAAAGAGATAATACAGATCTTTAATAGTATTATTGTAAAGACTAGATTAAGAAAATAGATACTAATATATAAGAATCAAACAGATAAGAACCTCTAAGTAAAAGGTATTACTAATTAGACTGCTGAGTCAAATTAGAAAAAAAAGATATCAGGTTAGACTTGATATATCAGAAAAAGTTTAGTTTTTTTAAATTATCTAAATTAAAAGTCTAAGAACAAACAAGACTATATTAAAATATTAGAGATATGTTATAAAGAAGGTACTGAAGTATAAATAAACTTTGCAAAAGCAAGTTCTGTTAATAGTCTATAAAGTAAGTTAGTTAACAAGATAATTCTTTAAACATTATAATCAGATGTCATGTTTTGAAATTGAGTAACAGCTTGACAAACATACAAAAAAGAAGGCTTAATGTTAGGTTAGATGACATTTAGTTGTACAAGAACTAAGATGACTAATTGCTTAGATGTAGTATAAGGATCAGAGTATTTAATTAGACAGTTTCTGGTAGATTATAGATATAATAGCTAGTATAGAACCTTCAGGCAAACTACTTAAGTAGGTACCCAAAAGTTACACATATGACTAGTTGTACACTTATTTTGTACAAGTAATATATAATGTATTAACTAAAAAACAAATAAAAGCATTAACCACTATTAACATTGACCTTAATTATAAAAATAAAAATAAAAATATTAAAGTAATACTATACTAATGTGATTAGATTAGTATTAAGTCTGTTATAAGTATCATTTTTTTTATTGTTATTTTAAATATAATTAGACAAAGTAAATAAGTTCTTTTTTTATGTTGTTATTGTTAAGTTGAGTTTAGATGTTTTGTTTTCTTATTTATTTAATGCCTTATCAATAAATTTTTTATTATAGGTTTAGTTATTAATTTTGGGTTCCAGTTATAAGCATGAATACTGTTGTTCCATTTTGTATTTTAATTATTGAAACCTAGTTTCTTTTTACTTATTATGATATTAGGCATTTTCATTATCTGGATCTTAAAATTGAATTACAAATTTTTGAAACAAATTTTAAAGTTTAAAAAGGTAAAAACTACAGCTATTTATACATTCACAAAGACTATAACTATAACTATAAGCTATGACTAATATAATATGATTAATAACATGCAAACGGATTGATAATCATTACAATTGTTCGTATAGGCGTGATGCCACATTGGTTTATGCGCCGGCAGATCGTTAGAGTTTCCGGACGTGTTAATCCGTCGTCGGGCTCAGATTCAGTATGAGCAAATGTCTAACTGATTGAAGTAACAATTTACATCAAATCGTCATAATAAATTGTGTCAAAATAAAATACAAATTTATTATTATTATTGTTTTTTATATTTAGTCATTCGTCCTTTGCAAAACTATCTATCCGATAATCGAACCTCAAGATCATCCATTTTTACCTCATAATAGATTAGAAGAATTGCTTTCCAAATAACTTAGCAGTAAATCGGCTAATAGACGACACAAACCCTATATAACATGTAAAGACTTTGTATTTAAGGTTTTACAAGAACCAGCAAATACAAGCACAAAGATCGAAAGACCCTCCATGCAATCCTCGAAGTTTTGGAGAACGACACATATAGCTTGGTTACAAATCCGGTATTATTGAAATTACTGATAAGTTTTCAAAATTAGATAAGTATACATTATTGGGCAAAAAATTTCGAATAACGGTAATTTTGTTCAACCGGGCAGATGAACACGTGCCGCTTCACGGCACGTGTCAGCCAATCATTTGCCCGGTTAAGCCAAATTACCGTTATTCAAAATTTTGTCCAATTTATGATCAAAATAACAGACAAAAGTAAGTTGGTCAGATAACAGTCGATATTGAACCTTCCTATAGCGAACTTTGGATATAACGAATTAAAATTTCGAAATTTCGGTATAAAAAGTGCAATAGGTTTTAATAAAACATAAAAATTTTCTAACATGAATTTTTTTTCTTCTATTATGCATTCCTCTTCTCATGTGATAATATTAAATACAAATGCAAAAACGCTTATGACAAAACTCTATTGTGAATGAATACTATGGGAATAGTTACTATTTTATTAATCATAGAAGCAAAAACTTCATGTAAAGACTTATAATTTAACTATTGAATAAACCTATTTTAAAACAAAGTACTTGATGAATTAATTTGTGTAATACACTTAATTTATTGTAAGTTTAAATGGAATTCGTTAATGATTCCGAATTCTATCATACCCTATGTTAATTTGGAATCAATCTAAGTGCATTCTAAACCCGCAATAATTCCATCTTAACGTACGACATATACATGAAGGGAAAATTCCCTTTTTATTTGGTAGGGCACCTGAATGCACGTTCTCCCTAAATGCAAGCCTAACTTAAGCCCACTGCAATAATGTTCATAGATATTTCCTCTTTAATTTCCTCTTTAATTTCCTCTTTAAATACACATTTAGCTAATTTTTTACATATGATATTGTCGCAATGCATTTAGAGATATCTATCATTTCTTATTACAGTATTAGGAGGTCGGGTAGGTTTAAATTGATTACTAATAAATATGTAAAGCAAAACTCACGTGACACATATAAATTACTACCTGGCTTTAGACGACCCCCCTTATTAGGTAATTTTATCTCCATAATTTAAATTTGCTCGATGTTGTTTACCATATATGATTAGTGGTGTAATAAGCTTTTTGCAATCGATTATGCAGTGTAAACAGCGTTTCCTAGGTATGGTTGGTAACTTAATCGTTTATGTTAATTCACATCATTTCCATGAATAAGATCACCAAAACAATTTCCTCATAATACAAATACTTACGTACTGTACGTACTTGTACATGTACTTGTTTCATAAAAGGAATTTTAATAATAATAAAAGTGCTACAAAAATGAACTACATGCATACAATCATTGAATACGTACAGTACAATCAATGCTTTAACATTAATAATAATTAATAATTAAATATTGTAATTAATACTATGTTAGGATACTAATATCTAAGATCGATATAAATCTATTTCGAGAAAATAAAATGAACGTAACGTTAACTCGCGACATTTCTAAATTTGATTAAATTATCTGATTAAGTGTCACATGTACAAATACTAATAAAGATAAAAATTTAAACATGTCAAAGTACGCAGGCTTTTTCCTTTATGACTCCGAAGTCTTTCGAAATGGGTCTCTGTTTAAATAAAGCGTTAATGTACTTATTCGCTTGTATGATAATAATAATGAAAGTTGAAGCTTTTGTCGAAAAGACATCAGTTCCTAACGAAGATATGATAGTCAGCAGTCGAGAGATTATTGCAAGAGATTTACAGAAACGAGAACAAACCACACATTATTATACTAAGACATATAAAACTAGTGGCACACCATATAAAACTATTATAATTACAGAAACTGCAGTACCTTTTGTTCCTCCTCCTGAAAATTTTACTTCGCTAACCGTGACACTTTATTATCCAACTTGTCATGTATTTGACTGTCACTGGAGTTTCAGTCATACTGGTCGCGTAATTAAAGTAAAATTTTCGGAAAAATCTACTAAAACGGTAACTTCAACAATAAGTGATGTGTACCAAAATGATCTAAACAGTAAATCTCTGGAATCCAATAGTTTATATCCAACTGATGTTAAATACGTTGTTATTGGTACAATTAGCGGTGCTATTGTTGGCATACTCAGTGGAATTGCTTTGACTTTCGGATTTAATAAGCTTAAATCAAAAAATGACGGAGTTCCAACCCCGTCATCAGATCCAAGATTCAAATAGACTTATATTTTTATAAATCTATTAAATATAAGTATATAATTTTATGATTAAGAAACATGTATTTTACATCATTACTGTGTATTGCTTCGAGTTAATATGTAATATTTTTAAAAAAATAATTTAATTTTTGCTCAGCAATTGAAATTGATTATATAGTCCTATTGTATAATTATAGTTCAACCGATACTTTAATGTGGCTGAAATATTTGATTAGTTAAATTTTAAAAAAATAATATGGTTATTTGCCTTTAAATAAATTTACTTAATAAGTACTATTTAAAATCCTACTGATACATTATCTCTGTATAAATAAAATTTTTCTGTAAATCGCTTGACTAAAAATCTAGATCTTAAACCGGAAGTGAAGGGCTATGAATCCGCAATGGTCCGATTAACGGAAAAAATTAAAAAGTTGAAGTTCATAAGCGTTAAATTAGATTCATACAGATCATAATACATATGTGCGTATTCAGAATATTTAGAACATTATAGAGTTCCGATATTTTTATATTTCCGGTATTCTGAAATTATTTTCGCTGCCAAATATAGGGATCATCTAAAGCAACAGCGCTATATGAACAAAGTGCAATTAATATACTGTATATCATACGTCGTAAAGGTCTTCTTTATAATTTTCTGCAATTTCTAGTCTTAGCATCTTCATCGTTCGCTTCAGCTATATTATTATATTCAGAAATAGTTGAATTCGTATTCAAATAATCAATTGGTATAATAAGAAAATAATCGAATTTTCATTGAATCTAAACTATTAGAATTTTAATTAATGGGCATAATAAATAAATATACCTTCGAAGAAATAAACATCCATTTTCCAAGAGGATCAATAAAAAAAAAACTGCTTATTAAAAAATAAGAACAAAAAAAATAAGCACTGCTTATTATCTATTGATATTTTTCTTTGTTTTTGATAGTATATGTATTAAGATTTCCACTTTTTTAAAAAATTATCACGCCTTGCATTCCCTGAAATATGCCTCTTTTAACTGTTTAATACAAATCTTTTTATTGTTGATTTTTGATGTATAGCAAAAAATTTTTTTGATATTTAGATATGGAAAAAAGATCAAAGTTTCTTTTTTCCAGATTATTTACGTATTAATATATGATACAGAAATCGTCATATTAATCGTTGAAACTCCGTACGTAACTGCTAGTATACCCCTAAAAAAATGTTACGAAATTGAGTTTAAATTTTTTCCGAATAACAAAATCCTATATTCAAAATTAGAATTCTATAATCAGCGATGGTGGTACTTAATTGTCGCATTTAACAATTTACTAATTTTTTAGAATCGATTTTTCTTTTTTAAGTAAACCATAGCTTATGATGTTTTAATTTCTAAGCTAGTAGTCCCATCACTATCTATAATTCTTTCGCTTCGACAAATAGTAGCGAAATTACACTGAAAATATATATACTTAAACTAGACATCGGATGTCAATTTTGGTTAATTTAGTTATATATACATACTAATTAAAATCTTACCCGAAACTATTCTGGCTTATGCCGTAACAGCTTCTGCTGCATTAATATCAATTCTTTCGATTAAATCATTAATATAAGTGACTCTTAATATAAGAAAGTTGCCTGGTCCAGTCAAAATCTTATATCGGTTTTTTATTATAAATTCTTAATTAGGATTTACAAATCTTATATCAAAAGTTTTTTCTATCGTATTTGTAAATACTCTGTTTAATAACCGTATTTGACTATTCTACAATTATTTGTCACTACATCATTTGTGCTTGTAAAAAAATTACATAATATTTAAGATTGATAAATGGCATTTTCTTACATATAAACATGTCGTTTCTAAGTAATTAGCAATTATCAAATATACTGTATATATTATTATGTTAAAATGTTAAAGATCTATATAATTATAAAAATTAGTAATACTTAATATTAAAATACTCAATAGAGCATTAAAGCAATGAACTAGATTCTTAATATAGAAATAGAATACAAAATACCAATCTCGATAATATCATTCCAGATAAAATATGCATTGTTTTATTCAGATTTTCTTTCATTTTTGTCAAGTTTTATAAACTATTAACCATTTGTCAATTGGTTTAAAATTTGGTTCGATGTTTTTCAATCATTTCTTATTTGCTGAAGAAGTTTAAACAGCTTGAAAGACATTTTTCTGTATAATATACTATACTTATTGAAAATTATTTAAATAACACTCATGTGTACATACATCAAGAAGGGGGAAGGGCCAGATGGGTTTGAACTATCCACCTCTGTGTTATCAACACAGCACTCTCACCGAATGAGCTATGACCCTGATTTAGATGTCAAAAGTAAGGTAAAGAATTGGGGGGGGAGCTTTGATATCCTTTCTAGGGCTAGGCCCCCAGCATCATCTAAGCAATTTCATTATCTATCTACTGGTATTTATTTTGCCATTTTCTTTCTCATATCGTTTTGGCTCATTCTTATCCGTAAGCACTTATCAAGGTGATCAAAAGATTTCGGATTTTTCAACTTTTGTAGTACTTAGGTGTTTCGCTCATATTGTTTAGAATGGTAAGAAATAAGTAAAAGAAAAACCAGATTGTGTTGATTAAAATTAATTATTGATTAAAATTGATAATTAATCAATACATTAAGTTGCATTTTAAATTTAAACCCAGTTTCGTAACATTTTTTTTAGAGGTATACTAGGTTTGTGATAAACTATACATAAAGACGATTTTCCTAATTTTCCAATCTTTGCAAGAGAATTGGCACTAAAGATACCAAATTCAGTTTTTATTGATCGTGTTAAAGAATCATATTTAGATAGGAAGGATATACTTGATCTCTTAGAAAAGTATATTAAGTAGAATTTAACAAAAGTATGATTCCGTAACTGTTATATTATAGAAGTGCTGTCAAGAGAAAATGCATGTTCAATTTTGGATTATATTTTGTGTCAGACATGACTTATCTAATTTATTAGAGTTGTTCCCAATACAAAATATAATTGAAAATCTGTAATTCCTTATCTCCTGACAGCACTCATTTCCTGTAATTTGCAATATGTATAAAATGCAATATGTTATGTTTTTTATTAGATTGGAGACAAGTATTATAGGTATTGTACTGGTATTTCATATGGGTCAGTTATATTGATATTGCTTTGTAGGTTCGTATTGACACAATTGATAATTGGTTTCTTTTCTTGATATTTATATATTGATGACTTGTAATCGTTTAATACATAGCTTTTATTATAGTGAGATGAAATGGGAAGTGCTTCCTTTTGTGAAGCATAATGATGGTGGAAGTGAATATATCGATTTGGAAAGTGTTTCCTTTTGTGAAGCATGATGATAGCATAAGTGAATATATCGATTTCAATTGTGAGATGGTTATGAAAGCTGGAAAGAAAAGTTGAAAGAAATTGAATTTGATAGTGTGAATGCTTTTGAAAATCAAATGTTTGATGCAATTAGGAATTCAGTTGACAAGGTAACTAGGGAGAAAAGAAAACAAAGATGACGCAAGGAGATTATTGTTGAGATAAGGTTTTTAGTATCTCAATTAGAAGAAAGTTCCAAAAAACTTTTTGATGCTAATGTTGATTATAAAAATTGAAAACAAAAGATTAAGAAACAAGATAAGTTTTTCGATTCGGGTCTTTCTTCGTGAGAATAGCAAATTTCTTCTACACTGCTTGGTAAATGTTCTAAACTGAAATCTATAACAGTATTACTAATTTCTAAATATTTTAATTTGGTTAGATTTTTTAAAGGTATGTTTGGTTTGTTTGAAAAAAAATATTTTTGAAAGTTAGTGGTGAGAACTACTTCCCTTCTTCCCCTCCTCCTCTTCCTTCTCCTTCTTCTTCTTCTTCTGGATATCATCCAGATAATAATCTCCCAATTATGTCCTTATCAAAAGGGTTATGTTTTTGGCCAAAAATTGAATTTATAG
>CAJVQA010006524.1:0-14796 GCA_910591915.1 Cetraspora pellucida | reverse complement strand
ATATACCCGTAAGGGATTCCCTGTGCTGTGTCATTGTTGTAGTGTGGAATTAAGAAGGCTTCCACTCTATAACAATATGTTAAATAAGATGTATAGAGGATTGAAAGCTAGGTGGTAAAGAATTTTATAAATTAGGTTATTTTTTTGGTAAGTATCAAGATCAGATAATTTGCTAAAGACAATTTGGTTGATAAAGGTTTGAATAATTTGGTTGAGCAAGAGTGCATTAGCACAAATATGCCAGTATAAATGGGAGTTAGCTAGGTTACAATGAAAACAATTAGTATCTGGGTATTGGTTTGAGTAAATAGTATAGAATAATTGATATGTTGATAACTTGTTAAGAAGAATTTTGATTTTAAAATATTTTAGTTAGTTGAGTCTAAAGTTAGAAATATTGTGTAAAGATTTTTGATTGTAATTAAATAAAGCTAAGTGAATCTCTAGTTAATATCCTGATTGAAATATAATTACTTATTGTTATATTTTTGTGATGCTTATATAGCTAATATATGGGCTTCTTAAAAATTTTTAAATAAAGAAAAAGTATAAAATTTAATAGTACTATTGAACTAATTGAAGCTAACAAACTATCTTTAAAAGAATAGATCAGATAACTAAATGCAAAATATATATAAAGAAGCATATAACCAATCAGTCTACTAGATTTACTAGAGAAAAAGAATACAAAAGTATACTATACTAAGTTATTTAAATTAGTAGTCTAACTAAAGTTTATTAATTTTGAGTAGTAGTTAGTAGAAAACAATAGAGAAAATGCTAAAAAAATAAATACTAGGATTTTAATAAACTTTATAAAAATAAAAATAGTAGTTAAATAGATAATCTTTATAACTACAAATCTTAAATAACTAGGAATATAGTGGCCTAGTGAAGTAATCTGGTTGTTAACCTCTAAGTAGCAGGTCTAAAGTTCAAATCTAAGTATTAATAAAAATTTGCAATTCTTTATATATTATAGTTAACTGTCTTCTGAAATTGGTTAGGATCAGATGTCTGTTACCTATATCATATCAGCATAACTAAAAGGTTATATGACATTTGTATAACTTTGTACAAAGGAACACAAACTGATACTAGATGATGAGAACTTATAATAAGTCTTATAGCCATATAAATCATAGAAACCAGAAAGACAAAAGTTTACTTGAAAGACCTACAGTAAGTAAAGAAGTAATTTGAACTTTTAACAATACTACTATAAAAACTAGCCTATAAAACAGTTTAAATTTGTAAAGCTAAGTGAAGACAAGTTAGTTTTTAGGAAGAGACTGTTGTAATCAGTCAGACTACTGGAATTTAGTTCAAAAAAAAAAAATTACATGCCAGTGAATATGTAAACCAGAGGTACAGTTTATCTACCTTTCTAGGTTATTTGAACTAAAAGCTTAGTAAAACTTGATTTAAATACCAAAATAATAGAGATATGTTGTGAAGTAAGTATCAGTATGCCCTAACTGCAAGTGTTGATCTTGGTTATAGCATTACTAAGTTAGCTATAAAAATAAGATACAAAAGATTTTGAAAGATTTAGTACAAGGTTAAAGGTTCTTATATGAGTAACTGTTTTAAAAACTTAGAGATTATAACTAGAGATTGAAGCTAGTTATCATAATTAGATTTATAACTAGATATAACCAGTTATAAATTATAGCTAGGTTATAAAGTTTTTAATTCAATTAATCAGTTTTATTATAACTGTTTTTAATATATTAATCAGTTTTATTATAACTAGTTTTATCTGAATGATTAGATGATTATTTGAGTTTAGCAGAGACAGTGCTCAATCTAAAGTGAATTACTCTTATCTGTAATCAGTCACAAATTAAATTATTTATGTTGAATTCAATTATGATAAATATAATCTCTTAACAGTTTTAATATATATATGTGCAATATTAACAGCCTTTGCTATTTTATTTAAGTGCTGTAAAGAAAAGCTTGCCATTAGGCTTTCAATTATATGTATGTTCTGTACTGAACTAAATCAGTTTGATTTATTAGTAATCATATTTGATACAAAACATAATTGAGTCTGATGATAGGTTTTCATTTAATAGCACTTATTTATCTTCTTGCATATATAAAACTTAGTTTTAATTAAATAAAATAACTGCATAATGCAGTTGTGCTAGAACCAAGAATGAAATCATAAATAGTAATTAACAAATAGTTATTAATATATGAGTGTGTAAGAGTGAAAACCTGGAAACTAATCATAGTAAATCATTAAATTAGTTTTCAGGTTTTCACTCTTACACACTTATATTATAAAGCATTTTAATATATACTATAAGTAATTAACTCATATTAGCTAATTAAACAAAAGTTTGCAAGGCATCATATAATAAATTATCAAGTTATCCAATTATTAAAAAAATTAAATTTTTCTTATTTTTGATATTCAGCAATTATCATTTCAGTAATCTAATAAAAAGTCCTATGAAGATAAATGAAAAATGCCAAATATCAGATAAATACGAAATTAATTTGCATCAGGTTATTAATTTTTGTGTCTAAAATTTTTGCTTTTACTATTATTAATTATTATACTATAATATTGCTTACATTTGTATTTTTTTGTATTCAAATTATACTCTGTAATTACATATTCAGAGGTGTGGCAACTTAGTAAAGTGGATAAGTTGTCAACTCCCAAGTAGTAGATTGTAAGTTCAAAACTCACTGACAGTAAAAATTTGAATAATCATTTATGTAATATATAGATGGTATTATAGCAACAACATTCTGTTGATTAGTTGAGATAGGATATCTGTAACTATGCTTACATCAGCATAACTGGCAGGTTACAGGATATTTGTGTAACCTTGATTATACAGAGAGATGCAAACTAGTACTGGGCAGTGCAAACTTAAGATAAGTTCTTATAGTCGTATAAATCTGTAAAACTGAGAACATCAGGAAAATTTTTAGATAGTTACTAATTGATATATATCAAAAAATCAATATATATTGATTGAAATATAATGATATATATTGGCAAGATAGTTATAAATCAATATATATCAAAATTGATATATATCGATAGATGGATATGTATCGATATTAACAAAAAATTAATTATGATCAAAATTATTTAAATCAATACATATTGTTATTTACAAAAAATCGATTATCTTTAATTTTATTTAAATTAGTACTTATTATTATTTACAAAAATTCAATTATAATCAAAATTATATAAATCAATACTTATCATTATTAACAAAAAATCAGAAGTGTGGGTTCTATAGCTTAATGGTTAAGCTTTTATACTTCTACAGTCAAGGTTAACAGTTCAAGTCTGACTGAAAGCAAAATTGAAAGATTTTAGCTTTTGTAACCCATAAGAAGCCTGTAATTGAACATGAAGCTCTGTAGTCAAGTCCAAGTGCAGTACATAGCTGAAAAAGAAATTCTCAGAAGGAAACTGACTCTGCAGAATATAGGCACTATGTGTAACTGCAGCTTCATAAAAAGTTCTGTTATACAAAGAGTTGTGCATATAAGTTCTTTGAAAATGGAGCAGTACCAATATCTCTACATCCAACTTGTGAAGTACTTGATTAGGAGGGTAATACCAAGGTAACACAAACTAGAGTAGTGAGAGAAGCAGTGCATGCATAGAAAGTTTGTAATAAAAGATTAGCCTTATTAAGATTAGAAGCACTTTTGGCACTATGAAACAACTAAGAATAGAAGGTAACCATCCACATAAAGAAGTTGTAGCCTGTTCTGTATATCTAAAAATTCCAAACCAGAGCTATGGTTACACCTATATGGAAGTCTATAATAAAACAAGTAGAATATACTAATATAAATGCTGTACCAATCATAGTTAAGATATTTAAATTGGAAATAGAAACCTACTTAAACACAGTATGAACACCTTAGTCTAAATATAGATTCAGGCTAGGATGTTCTTAAAAGACAGAAAGATTGCCCATGGTTGGAAACAAAACAAAAGAAAACTTGCAAAACAGTATGACAGTAGTAAAAATGTCAGTCAATAGCTAAAAGAGGATGTATACTTATTCCCAAAATAGAGTTCCATCTATACTATAAAAAGGAGTACTTAAGGGGCAGGTTAGATACACAATCTGTTAGAAATAACACTAAGACCAAGAAGGGTTGCAAACCAGCAGCAGCAGCAAGAACTTGACTTGAGATACATGCTATCAGTACCTAAATTGGAAAGTTAGCAGCAGTAGCAGGAACCTGGCTTAAGATATATGCTAGAGAAGCACCTTTTGAGCAAACAAAGATGGTAGCTTAAAAGAAGTGAACAACCCAGTAGACCAATTTGGGAGTTATTAAAAATAGATTATGAGACATGGAAGGAATATGTAGATTATCTAATATAATTAGTAGTAAAACAAAAATTCAGGTTAGGTGGAAGTGGGACATAATACAAACTCTGATAGGTTAGGTTGCAGATAAATATGTCTGAGTCCTATATTTAAATAGATATATAGTAATAGACAATGTATAATAGATTTGTACTAGCTATAGCAAATATACTAATAAAGACTAAAGGGCATGACCTTACCTTAATATCAAAAAAAAATTTTATTAACAAAAAATCAATTATCTTTGATTTTATTTAAATTAATACATATATAGACTTATCATTATTTATTAAAATATAATATACATAATATACAGTTAAATATTAATATACTTTTAAATTAGAAAATAAAACTATTCAATAAATATTTATTTATTTTATTAAATCTTGAGACTATATGCACTATCTTATCAATGCTATCTAATAATATATAACTATAATGTTTAAGTAACTTCAATTTAGGATATTCCTATAATTTACCAACTTTCTTATACTAATAGACTAAGGTGAACTTTAGTGGCTTTTGGTTTGTTTAATAAAATTTAAGTATAAAAAGTATCTTGAAATAATATTTATATTATTAATTTACCCTCAAAGTATTATTTGCTTATAATTATAATTTACTATTGTTAAACAAATTTTAATAAAAAAAATTGAATTAAACAACTGTTCGATAGATACCAAGTCATACTAATTTATTTTTTCATTATTTTTATAGCCATTAATTACAACATTTGAAAACATAGAACTTTCATGAAAACTAACAATAGCATGAATTATGTCTGTACTTTCTAATGAAGTTAAAGAAAATACTTGTATATAATTAAAATTATTAAGAAACAAAATTGGTTTCTTTTCAAAAAATTCATTAAGACTGGTTAAAAGGTTTTGAAACTCCTCAATTTGTAATAGGTCCAGATTATTTTTGTTGTTTTTAAAAAAATTATTCAACTCATCTAAACTTAAAGTCTATATAGAGTTTCCAAACTTTTTTACTTGGTGATATTTCTTTTTGGCTTCTTTTTCAGTTAACTTCTGCTGTATAACCTAATATAATAATTATTCACAGTTAAAATTATATTTTAACCAAATAATATATTGTAATATATAGCAAAATAATAACTTAATTACTAGATAATATATGTATTTAAATATATTTACTAGTGAATATGTTTAAATATATATATTATCTAGTAATTAAGTTATTACTTTGCTATATATTACAATATATTATTTGGTTAAAATATAATTTAACTAGTGCATAGTGATAAATAACAATTAGTTACTAGATTTATAAACATACTATCCTTAATATTTGTTTTATATAGTTTTTTTTGTTTGATATGTGATAGAGTCTTTTTACATAATTATTATGAAGAGTTTTATAAGTTTTCATGATTATACTATTTATTGATCCATATTCTTGAATTGCAGATATCATATGATAGTACCAAGCATGAAGCTTCAGTAATTAAAGACTGCTTCAAGAATATTCTAAAAATATTTCAACAAAATCTTTTGCTTAATTCATAATAGAAGTTGACAAAGTTAATCATTAGTAATCAGAATTTATTAAAAAGATGTTTTTTGTTCTATACCTAAAGCAATTACATAAATTGTAAATAAATGATTCTTTATAACTAGCAATATACATTTAAAGAAATTTGTAATAAACTTGGCATAGTCATTTATTACTAATTTCTGGCTTTCTATAACTCTCATATAGGTTATTAAGAGCAAAAATTATTATTTTTATTATATTTTGCAATTTATCAGTGATCATGCAAGTCATATTTGATATGTTCTTTATTATTTTAAAGCTATGATATTGAGAAATTGTAGATAATCACTGTTCAAAAGTTAGAAGTATTTGGCTCTTACATTGCTTATATAAAAGTTCTTTAGTAAATTCTAGCATATACTTAAAGAGACCAAGATTTAAGATGTATATTTGATCAAATATGATGGCATTATATATATTGAAGTTTCTAAAGTTTGTTATTTATAACAATATATATTATTTATACAGTAAATATAATAACAATAAACTAAAATTTATACCTTATGTCTTAAAATGCATTTTTTTCAGAATGTATTGAATAATAATGATTATCATTGCTATCTATTGCTTGCTTCATAGTTGTTGGAGTTCTTGAAATTATATCTGTTAAATTAGTATTATTTAAGTCATCATTTAATACTAAGCATTTTCTATATGGTTATCTTGCAGAAGATGATTGATATACATTGACAAACTTATTGACTTTAAGCATATCAAAAATAATAAATAATATTCATAGAATAAAGGTTATTATATTTCTATATATAATAAAATGAAGCTTTAGCTCATTAACAATAGGCTTGAAAAGAATTAACATATATTTGTAGAAGAGTTCTTATTACATTTTTTAGAAATCATTAGAATCTCTTGTTTTATTATTCTTGACTTTCATAATTGAAAAGAATCTGACTAATGCTTTGGATTTTGGTTTATTTCTTTGATGGTTTGAAATATTGCCAAGTAATAAAAATATAAGATGTTCAAAAGATTTATTCATATAGTTCAAAGTTGTTATATTAGAGTAAAGAATAAGCAATAGCAATTATTGCCCAACAAGTAATGTTAACTCTTCTCATTTTCACCAATTACTATTGTATTGTTCTTTAAAAATTCAATGTTCTACATTATTATTTACTTCTTTTTTATTATTATATTGAAAAACTAGTAACTGATTAATACTATCAATCATTAATAAAGACTTAATAGTTTTAATTAATGATCAATAGTAAAATGTATATTCTATATCTTAAAATGTTAATATAAAAATTTCTTTAAACATCATATAAGGAATAGTAGTATTATTAAAAAATTTCTTTTCAGCCTTTATTGATAATGAAAGCAGTGAAATATCCAAATTTGAGAATTTGTTAAAGAGCTTTATAATAGTATCACTTACTGAATTTGAAAATTAATATATATTAATTAATTTCATAGATATATAATATGCATCATTCTCTACCTACTGAATTTGAAAGTTGATATGTATTAATTATTTTCATAAATTTGTGATATGCAACATTAGGCTACTTAATAGTTTGTAAATAATGTAAGTCATTAAAAGTATCATCAAATGAAGCTCTTTTATAGTTATTAAGGTTACTTTCTAAAGCTTCAGATAAAACATCATCCATTGGAGCATCTATATAGTCACTTTTATTAAACATGTTTTGAAGTATTTTATTTTTTATAAAAAGAAACATATTATTTGTTAAAAGTGGTTCCATTTTTATAGAAAAAAAGACATTTAAACTTGATTTAGATTAAGATAAAATTGAAATATTTTCATTCTAAACAAAGACAATCATTATATATTAATTATATCTAAATTAGTAATCTAACTATATACTTCAGAATCTGTAAAAGAATCATAATAACTAAAGCTATATTCTGAAACATTTCAAACATTATTCAACTGCTTATTCAAAACAGTTTGACTTGTAGAAGCTTGGTTATAAGGAGTTTTTGTGAGACATGTTGTAATAAAGTGAATGATTTTGAAAATTCTCATTTACAATGCCTATACTTCCAATGTATTTTAGATAAAAATAAAGAAAATGAAAAAAGATATTAGTAGAAAGTGATAAAGTAAAAATGATGTATTAAAAGAAAGTCTAATGCATATTATAGTGATATAAAGAAATTAAAAAAAATAAATATAACTAATAAATAATAAAATTGTTATATGTTCTAACAAACACTTATTAAACTTTAAAATTATTCAACTTTTTATTCATCTTAACTTAGTAATCTGAGCCAATCCTAATATTATATAACTCCATAAAAATTAGTAATAGAGGCCAGTCACTAGAATCAATCTTATTTCAGCATTCTAAATATCTAATCTTTAAAAAACAACTTAGATAATCTAATATTATATATTTTGAACAACTCTGCATAGCTAACAACAGTATCTTATTAGATTGGAAACATCTTTCATCTAAACTTTTATTTTTGCCTAAGGAAAGAAAACCTCTTTGGTTTTTCTACTTAGAAGATACAATTTTAGTATACTCTTACTACCAAAATATACTATCACACTATCAATTACCTGGTCATAACTCTTACACTTATTATACCATTAATAGTTCTAAAAAACTTACAAAATCTAAACTTTGGTTACTTTCATATCACAATGAAGAAATTATTATTGAAAAAATATGAAAATACTTTCTCTCATCTAATCATTACTCTATTATTTACTGAACTTCCAATATAGATTTAAATTACTCAAAATTCTATCCTTTACTTCTTGCCAAATACAAATGATATACAGAATGCCACCTTAATTCTTACAGAATTAACCAAACTTGTACTATTGAAGTTTCTGCAGTTATTTCAACACAATTTCTTGGCAAAACTAATTCCAAACATCAACTCAATCTCAATGCAAATTACTTGAACCTTATCTGCTCTATAGCTGTCAAGCATTCAATCTGTATTTTTCTTTTATCTATAATTCATATTTTTAATTTAATCACTTCTGAAATCTTTATTCCAAGTGAATCTACTAACAAACTCATATCTATCTCTTAACATAACTACTCTTACCAACAACTATCCTTTTATACTGATGGTTCAGTAATTGACATTGGTACTAACCAATGCACAATGGGTATTGATTAGATTCAAGTTGATAATAATAATCAAACTATTAATTCCTTTTCTGCTAAAATACAATTCTGGCCCTTATTATATAAAGCTAAGCTTCTCTTAATTATTACTGCAATCTTAACAGCTTTATGTAATTTTGTAGTTAATATTTTTACTAATTCTTAATTAGTAATTTCCAAATTTAACAATCTTCAACTTTACTCAAATCATTCTAATAAGCTATTCAAATTCAGCTTATGGCCTATTTGGCATACTCTTTCTAATATTATTAAATCACACAAATTACAAATTATTTTTCACAAAGTGCAAGCCCATTTAGATAATAATCTTAATAAGCAAGCAGACTCTCTTGTCAAACAACATCTATCATCACTACTTCTTTTATTTAATTACACAAATCTTTATAATCCTTACCATATTCTTCAATAGAAGCAACTTTACATAGAACTTCCTATAAAATATTTTATTAAGCAAATATGTAAAGCCCATATATTAGCCATATAGGCATCTTAAAAATGTAATAGCAAGTAGTTATACTTTAATCAGAATATTGACTAGAGATTCATTTGGTTCTATTTTAATTATAATCAAAAACCCTTACACAATATTACTAATTTTAGACTCAACCAACTAAAATTCTTTAAAATTAAAACCCTTCTTAACAAGTTATCAACATACCAACTATTTCATACTATTTATCCAAACCAATATTCAGATACTAATTGCTTCTACTATAATATAGCTAACTCTTACTCTTACTGACATATTTGTGCTAATACACTTTTGCTTAACCAAATTATTCAAACATCTACCAATTAAATTATCTTTAGCAAATTATCTGATCTTGATACTCATCAAAAAAATAATCTAATTTATAAAATTCTTTATCATCTAGCTTTTAACTCCTTATACACCTTACTTAACACATTTTATCCTAAACTTACTCTCAAAGAACTTATTCCTAAGTTACTTATATTAATAGTTTAAAACTCTGACATATTATACAAAACTGCTTTACAAGTTATTATTAATATTCTTCTTAATATTATAGGTTTTGCATACCAACTTCATACAAATAGACAGTCAAATTCATACAAACTGACAGTCAAATTCATACAAACTGACAGTCAAATTTATACAAATTGATAGTCAAATTCATACATAACACTTTTAATTAAATCATAATATCTCATGATCTAGTAACTTAAATTATATAAATTTGGTACTATTTGATTCATCAAAATTAGATAAATCAAATGGTACCAAATTTATATAATTTAAGTTACTAGGTCATGAGATATTGTGATTTAATTAAAAGTGTTATGTACGAATTTAACTGTCAATTTGTATGAATTTGACTGTCAGTTTGTATGAATTTGACTGTCAGTTTATACGAATTTGATTGTCTGTTTGTATGAAGTTGGTATGCAAAACCTGTAATGAACAATCATATGAACAATTATGGAAAACATATTGCATTCATTTCTCAAACTAGAAAAAACAACAAAATAGATCTCAATTCTAACCAATCAACAAACCTTTAATATTATCTAATTTAGCAACTAAGCATACACATTTCCATAGAAACTATACTTATTCATACCTCTGCAGACTTTCAGATCAACTATATACTCACTCTAATACATGCCCTTCTATCAGCTAAGCAATTTGCAAAATCAATATTTGGTCTATTCTATAGATCAAATATAGCATATTATCAAATTATATACTAAATATTCAAATCTAGATGAGCTTTGATCACTTTAGTAGGTTTAGGTCACAGATAAATTAGTCTAAGCTTTTATTTTTGCAGGTAATTTTTAATTTATTTGTTTTGTACAAATAATAGTAGCTATATAGTTAGCAGTTTAATAATTAGCCCTAACTGCAAATGTTGGCTTCAGTCATAGCATATATACATGTAACTATTTTAAATTATTAATAAAGATATAAGAAGGCCTCACCAAAAAAATAAAATAAAATAAATATGATTAAAAATTTATATTGTATTATAAAAAGAGTTAATATTGTTACAAAATAGATTATTATTTTTTTTTCAATTAAGTAGTCACATTGGTATATTTTTATTAAAGAAAATATTAATATTGTTGCCAATACTATATGCTTAATTTCTTAGTCTCAACTCTTCCAACTGTTTTTTTAAGTACTCAGAAGTGACCTACCACATCAGGCAGTAACAAGTTACCACCTGGAAGGTTATTTCTGACCACTACCTTACAATAGAATATTACCAAACTGATAATACTTTTTTGTAAAGAAGTAAAAGAAAAAAAAAAACATTAAACTAAACTAAACTAAAAAAAAGTTACAAAAAGAAAAAAATAAAAAATAAAAGTGTCAGAAGGCACACCTTATTTATGATTATTTTAGTAAGGTTACTAATACTTTAAATATATGCTAAGAATCTAACTACACTTTAACTTGTACTAAAGAAATAAAAATTATATACATATAATTTTAGGAATTACTATATATCTCTAATTTACTATAATTCTCTAACTTAAATCCTTCTTCATTTTTTTATTACATCATATATTAGGCTGTATATGTGATTGTTATATTTCTATTACATCATGTCATAACATGTAACTACCTAAAAAAGAAAGTAGTAAACAATGCCAATCTTTTGTAGAAAGAAGTCAAATTTTCTACTTTTAGATAAAAAAACTAAAATAGATAAAAAAGATTAACAAATATTATATATAAAAAGCCAAACTAAAGAGAGTATTTCTAGCTGTTTATTTTGTTTTTAAGCTTTTAATAACCTTTAACCAGAGTTTTCTCTATTGTTTTTAGAATTTTCTTCTAGTTTAGATACTAAACATGTTGAGAAGTTTGTCTGCAAAAAGATTTGATCTTAACACAAACCACCAGAAGAGTTACTCACATCTTGGTTTTTTCATATACTTTTAGTTTTTTAGCAACAATTTACTTTATATATTAAAATAGAATCAAAGATATTATTTACTTAAAAACATAACTCTTTAAACTGTTTTGGTACTAGTTTGGTTTAAGTAATCATTAAGAAAAGTTGATAGCTAAATTTTTTTATAAAATAGATTATTAATATAATATATTATATTATTATTAATTATATATATATATTCCTTTTTTTTTGATGTTAAGGTGATTTTTTAGATCTTTTTGACTTTATTTAACAATGATAAATGTGATTCAATAAACTACTACAAGAAGAGCATACAATTGGCTACATGTATAACTTTTTTATATTACTTATTTAAGAAGTTCACCCAAAGGTTTTCTATCAATTGCTATATCTAATATCTCTGTTTGAATATTCTACTTTAAATCCTCTGAACTTATAAACATGTTAACTTCACTAAGTTATATCTGATGTCTAGATCATTATTTCAAGCTTAGAATTATTTTATCCTTAAGGTAAACTCCTGCAAAGCCTTCTGTATTCATTTTTATAACTGATTTAGATATTACTATAGCAGAACTAATACTTGTAGTCAGGGCTTAACATTAAATCACTATGTCTTTGTAGAGTTCATTTAGACCCTAGTTTTACTTCATAGCATAACTCTAGTACTTTAGTATACCTCTGCCTTTTCATCTATCTTTTTATCAAACTTCCAATCCAGATAGCTTATATAGGACTACAACTAGTTTATCAATATATTAGATTAGCCTAATATTCTTTTTCTTTAGTTTATTCTGGCAGCCTGGTTAGTAGTACTTTTGAGACTTCCAACTTAGAGATTTTTGCCCATCTGGCTACTATGATTAGGTATTATAATCTTGATATCTATTTTCTTAAGCTAGTCTTTACAGTAGAGTCATTAAAGTTCCAGCTATCTTTCTATTCAGGTCTTCTCAAATAGACTTCTTGTTATCCAATTTTATCAAATTTATATAGCTACAAGAACTTATATAATGTTTGCACTACCTAATTTGTTAGTTTGCATTTCTCTGTATAACTTCAACATTGCACAGATGCTTCATAATCTGTCAGTTATACTGGTATGATCACTATTACAGGTATTTTAATCTAATCATTAGTAACAGTTACTATAATATGAATATTACATAGATGATTATTCAAATTTTTACTATTGATAGGATTTGAACATCCAACCTACCACTTGGAGGTTGACAATCTGACCACTTTACTAGATTGTTATACTCTTATATATATATTCATTATTGTATTTTATATTATATTTTATTAGTATTAATTATTAGTTAACTAATAGTTATATTAAAATAAATAGTAAATAGATAAAAAAATCTTAATTAGTTATTAGAAATATAATACAACTACATAATATTAAATAATATCTGTAATGTTACAATTGTCTTACAAATTCTAAGTACTTTTATATGAGTTTTATATATTCTAATATCAAATTACTATGTAAAGTATTATAGTACAAAAATTTTAAATAATTTTGTATAAACTCTAAGTATTCTTGTACAAACTCTAACTATCTGTACAAATTTTAACTATTTTTATATAGATTCAAGTATTTTAACACAAGTTCTAAGTATTTTAAGTATAAATAATAAATAATATAAAAAATATTTCTAATTGTTTTTGTATAATTTTTATTTTATTTTATTTTTTTTTTACTTAAGTAGTCATACTAGTACTTTATTAGGATTCTTAAAATTACTTTTGCAATTATATAAATTTATCTAACAACTAAGTTTAGCATTACCTAGTTACCCAAAGGGCTAAATGCAACTTGCTGCACTACTTTAAGCAGAAGTAGGCCACTTGTCTAACTACTTAAAGTCCATAGTAGAAGGATCTTCTTTTCTTCATGACAAGTCTCAACATTGTTTTTCTAATTTTTTCATTAATTCTATTCTTTTTTTCTTTTGCTAGTTTTCTTTTTCTTTGATCTTTTGCTGACTTGTCTTTCTTTTCTTCTTTGGATCCTTTTTTTTAACTTTCTTTTTCTTTATTTTGGTTGTTATGCCTTTTTTTTTCTCTTATTCATTAACCTTTTCATACCATATCCTTCAAACCTGTTTATAAAATATGTTCCATGCTGTTTTTGCTACTCTCTTTATAAACTGCTGTCTTGCCTTGATATTTAGGAGCTATGTTAGTCTTTCTTGTATCTTTTCTGAAATTAGGCCTTTGATTAAAGCTTTTCTCATCTCTATTTTTTCTGCTTTATTATTCTCAAAAAGTGCTATATATAGTATATATAGTGGGATATGAGTTTTTTCTTTTTCTTTCAAACCTTTCCAAGCTGTTGTGATGGTCACTTTTTGGATTCATTTTCAGAGATTTGCTTGTCCTTTGCATAATGCCAAGTGTGACTGTGTTTCTTTAACTTTATCTTGACATACTTAACATTCATCATTATATATATGCTTAGTTGTCTTCTGTTAAGTTCTTCTAAGATTGGAAGTTTATCTATCATATACTTAATAAATATACATCTTCTTGTACTACTTCTTCTTGTTGTACTGTGTATCCCTTTAGTTGCTTTAAGTTTTTTCCAGAATTGTGTTCAATTATAAATCATGATTTCTGTTTTTGGCTCTAACTTTTTAATTGTTTTTATTTCTTTTCATTCTGCTCTTAATCTTGCATTCATTACCAATTTGCATAACAGTTTTGCTGAGATGTCAGTTTATTTGTTTTTTCACTTTAGGCAATACTCTATCTCTTTACAACTGACTTTTTCTATCTGTATTACTTTTTTACTTGTTGTTCACATTTTTGCTAAGCTAACAGCTTTGTTGTTCCACT
>CAJVQA010006523.1:0-14800 GCA_910591915.1 Cetraspora pellucida | reverse complement strand
CTTTACTAGGTCATCACACCCTTTATATAATAATATCTTTAAGATTACATTTATCTAAAATATTTAATATATATTATTACTTTTAAAACTACTTTATTCTTGACAAAAAATTTACTAAAAACTTTTGTATTCTTTATATATTTGATTTAATTTTATATATTATACTATAATTAAATTAATATTTGTAATTATAAGTATTATTTATTAAACTGTTACATTATACTATTTTTATTTTTATAAAGTTCACTAAAACCTTAATATTTTTTTTTATAATATATTATTTTACTTAATCTTTCTTTACTTAGAACTAACAGAACTTCTCAAACTGCCAATTCAATAGTTTAGTATATATATTTTTGTATTCTTTTTCTTTAATAAATCTAATAACCTGATTAATGCATATATTTTTTTTATATACTTGTTATTTAGTTTATTTGCTTATCTTTTTAAAAAGTTTTTTTTTAGTATTAAAATAACCTTTTTGGTCTTTTAATTTTTTATTAATAACTTTTATAATAATGTGATTTAATAAATTACTATAAAAAAGTATACAATTAATTATATATATAAGTTTTCTATATTACTTATTTAAGAAGTTCACTTAAAAGTTCTCTACTAATTGTTATATCTAATATCTTTGCTTTGGTGTTCTACTTTAAACTTTCTAAACTTGTAATTTGTATTAATATCACTAAGTTATACTTAGATGTTTAGATTATTATCTTAACCTTAGAACTATTTTATCTTTAAGATAAACCTTCTAAAGTCTTTTGTATCTATTTTTATAACTAATCTGATATTACTATAGCAGAACTAACACTTATAGTCAGAGTTATCTTATTTAACTACTATTGCTTTGTAGAGTTCACTTAAATCCTAGCATTTACTTCATAGCATAATCTTAGTACTTTAGTATACTCAAGTCTTTTAACTAGACTCCAAATTTAAATAACTTATATAGAACTACAATCAGTCTATTGGTATATCAGCTCTATATTCTTTTTTTTTAGTTCATTTTAGTAGCCTGGTTGGTAATACTTCTAAGACTCTCAACTCAGAAATTCTTGCCTATTCAAATACTATAATCTTGATATTTGTTTTCTTAAGCTAACCTTTACAATAAAACTATTAAAGATCTAGCTATCTTTTTATTTAGATATTCTTAAATAAACTTTTTGTTACCTAATTTTAATAAATTTATATAGTTACAAAGACTTATTTAGTATTTGTACTATCTGATTGTTGGTTTGAATTTTTCTGTATAATGCTATACTTATATAAATGCCTCATAACCTGCCAATCATACTAGTGTAACTGCTATTACAGATATCCTAATTCAATTATTAATAATAGTTGCTATAATACAAATATTATATAGGTAATTATTCAAATTTTTGCTATTAATAGGATTTGAAGACTCAATCTACTACTTGGAAGATTGACAACATAATTACTTTACTAGGTTATCATACTTTTAAAAAGTCTTTTAAAGCTTTTATTAATTTAATCATATTATTAAAAATTCATATTATTTTTTTATTTAGAAAATTTTAAATAGGTTTTTAACTTTAATTTTTTAGCTTATTATAACTAATAATATTATCATTTATTTGTACTGAACACTTATTTAATACTAGTTTTAATATTTTTTATGTATATATAATATTATATTTTATATAAATGTTTTAAGCTTTTATTTAAAATAATGTAACTTAAGATTATAGATATACCAATCTAACTAATTGTTAAAAGATAATTATTATAACATAAATATAATTTTTAAATATTGTTATAAATAGAATTTGAATACAAACAATACTTAAAATTAGCAACTTATTAACTATTCAAATTATTAATTATTTTAATTTTAATAATAACAAAATTATTAAATTTAGATTAATAATTCTTAAAATAACTAATATTTATTAAATTAGAATATAACTATTTAGTAAAATAAATAAATTATTATTCTTTCAAATACCAAGTTAAAACTTAAAACTTATAGATAATAAAAATTTAAATAATTATCTATATTATAATAATTATTTTTTGACAATTAGTTAGAATAAGATATCTATAACTATAATCATGTAAATATAATTAACAAATTATATAATATTTGTATAATTTTAATTATATAAAGAAATGCAAACTAGTACTAGATAATACAAACCTAAAATAAGTTTTAGTAATTATATAAATCTATAAACTAAGAAAACAAAAACTTATTTAAAAAAATTCAAATAAAAAGATAATATAAACTTTTAACAATACAACTGTAAAGATTAAATCTAAAAAACAAATGCTAATATAAAAGAATTAAATAAACAAAAATCTTTAAATAAGAGTATTACCAACTAGAATGCTAGTTTTAAACTAAAGAAAAAAAAAATAAATTAAACTTAATATATTAAAAACATATCATAGTTCTTTTAAGTTATTTAAATTGAAAATCTGAAAACAAAACAGATATACTAAAGTATTAAAAATATATTGTAAAGTTAGTACTGAGGTTTGAATAAACTTTGCAATAATATAACCTTGTTAATAAAACTGTAAAGTAGATAAGTTAGTTAATAAAAAAACCTTCTTGAGTTTACTATTAGATAATATGTTTTGAAATGAATAACAATCTGTATACAAGTTTATAAAAGAAAAATATGTACTTAGATAGTATATATAAATATACAGTATATAAGAGGTTAATAGCAAGTTAAAATTTAGTAAAAGCAGATAATCAAATAACTTAAATGAATAATCTTTTAGTAAATTATAAATACAACATTTAATATAAAACCTTAAAATGAACTACTTAAATAAGCAACCAAAAGTTGCATATGTAACTAGTTGTACTCTTCTGTTTATAAAAAACAGTTATATTAACTAATCCAAATTACTAATAAATTATCACCACAAAGTACAACCTTTAACAATTAAAAAAAAAAAATAAATATTTGTTAAATTTAAATATTAATAATTCAATAATTTATACCTTTTTAATACTTTTACTATTATTAAAATCAGAAAAATCTAAAAAACAAGTTTGCTTAAAATTACTAAAAAGGTTTATTTAATATCAATATTTGTTTTAAAGCAAAAATAAAGACTATAAATATCAATTCTCTAAAGTTAAAATAAAAAAAATTTTATTGATTTCAGGTAGATAGTTATCAAAATATCCTTGCTCAAAGTTAGAAAATCTAACCATGATTTTTCTTTAATAATTGTCTAAAATTTTTTTACTGAACTTTTTATAATTTTAGAAGATTCAACAAGTAATTAGATAGTTATTAGAGAAATTACCAAGTTGAAATATATATTGACGAATTGGTTTAATTACTACAGAATATAATTTCACCGTCTTTTCTTTCCTTTAGCCTTTCCTCGTATGGATTCATTAGGATTTCTACGCCCATAACCGATCATCGGAGCTCCATGAGAAGTGGAAAATTCTGATCCTATGAAAAGTTTAGGAACATAATCAGGATCAAATATATCCACTTCTTTTTGCTTACGATGACTCTTCAAGGCATTTTGGTACTCTTTTTGGTCTTCTCGAAGAATAAGGTTGTTGGCGTGATGACCACCTTTTGGATTTGGTATTGAATACTAATATTTATATGAAGGAAATTTAGAATCAATGAAAAATGACAAATTCAGTTATATTTGCACAACGTTTAGTTACCTTAGTTCCGCGCAGATTATATTGAAAATTCTTCTTTAAATAATATGTTACTTTGCCGTTTATATCTGTACTGGCTGAAGTGCGAATTAAAGTAGCATTCCCACAAGAAGGGCAAAATTGTTTTTCCATGTTGGTAGTTGTTCTATATTATTTCACCAAAAGTGTCATTACTTTTTTTAAAAATATATTTAAACAAATGATAAATATTGATATTCTTTATATACTTGAAGCACGCGTGACACCGAAGGATCCAACTTTTTACTTTTTTGATTCTAGCTCCTTTAACAGAGACCAAATTCAACCCCATTTGTAACAAAACATTCTTAAAAAAAAGTTAGAACCGCAAAATCTAAGTTCAAAAAAAGTAAATCAAATTTATTGAATTTATTTAAGTTGTTATCACATACTTGCATGGAATAATCTGTTGTAATGCATGCAACTTTAATATTCTCATCTTTCTTTGTTTTCATCTCTAAATTTTGTTCTTTTTCCTGATATTTCATTATATTGTCGGGCGTTATCCATCCTTCTTCGTCATCATCATCCTCATACTGAAAGACGGGTGTGTCATTTTCAACCTTTTCATTTTCAACCTTATCATTTTCAGACTTTTCATTTTCAGATTTTTCATTTTCAGACTTTTCATTTTCAACCTTTTCATTTTCAGACTTTTCATTTTCAGACTTTTCATTTTCAATCTTTTCATTTTCAACCTTTTCATTTTCAGCCCTTTTCAAATTTTTATGATTATCACCAAATTGTGTGTCATTTTCAGCTTTTTTCAAATTTTTATCATTGTCACCAAACTTTGTACCATTTTTAGCTTGTTTCAAGTTTTTATGATTGCCACTAAATTGTATGATTGACTAAATAATTTAATATGTATTTTTAGTAATTATTAGCAATAAATGATCTTTGCAATAAATTAATAAAATATTTTATTACTCTAACAGGTTCTTTACGCAATCGTTCCGTGCCATTTACTTGAACCTCAAGCATGTAAGTTAATGCCAAAACTCTCAAATCAATAGCAGATAAACTTGTATAATCTCCAGTTTTTTTCGAAAAATTTACAACTAAAATAATAATAATTTAGATTAAAAAAAATTGGGGTAAAAAAAAAAAAAAAAAAAATAGAAATATTAATTAAACCTTCTTTCAAAGCTTCACCATCAGGACGTATAGTTTCAATATCAAAAGAAATTTGTGTTAAAAAATCGCGGGAATGTTTATCACGAATTTCTAAAATTATTTCTGGTATAGTATAAACTTTTTCGGCTAAATGACGAACGTCAACACCTTTAATTAAAGGTCCTGAATCAACAACCAAGAATTTAAATTTTGGTTGTCCACTAATATCGTTCGTCGATATTTGATTTGGATCAAGCATTTCTTTTTTTTTTTTAACGAAGTTAAAACGTTTGTCTTGAAAATTCAGTTGGTCATGAAATTTAAAAAAAAATTTGATTGAAGATCTCAATCACGTGATATTTAATCTTAACTGGGTCTTGTATTACAGTATTACTATTTACGATCATCTTCGTGCAAATTGCATCATACGTATGAACTCTATCTCACGAGATATAAATGTTTAATTTAAGAAACATTAGCGGTTAAAACCTATAATCCGCTGAATTCAAAGTTGAGGTCTCGTGCTAAGTCATATGATTATCTCGTACAAGGTAAATCTCCATATAGGTAGAATTAGGGATGTATCTAGTGCGAGATAAACCTGGTTAGCATAGATCTCATATATCTTCGTATTGCATAATTTCGCGCGAATCATTTAATTAGAAACAACCGCGGAAAATGGTTCAAATTACTGTGATTGTGATTGACCATTGGAACAATGATTTCGATATAATGCGCCGAAATACAATACAATATTTTCAAATTGCTAAACTTTATAGGAAAATTTTAAAACGACCAATCAGTAACTTTAAAAGCTGACTGATAACTTGTAGAGTTAGTTCAGTGTAAAAGTTATAAATTGTTTTTTTTTAAAAAAAAATCTTTTCTGTAAAAAATTCAGTGATTTGAAAGCTACTATATTTCCGGCGTGGTATACCGAAATACATTAATTTTATTGGCCAACCAAGATCACGAAACCTTTCCCGTGATTGATAATTATAGCATATAAATTCCTGGTACGTACGTATGTACCATATCGATATTAAATTTCTAACAATTTGTCTCGCAAGTCACGAATGCGATAGTTTCGTCATTTCTCGTGAGGAAGCCTTGAATATACATCTATAAATTGTAATAATGAACGATTCTCGTATAATGAAATGTTTATACGATACATCGAAAATCCTAGAATCACAAATCTACAGAATTTCGCCACCCGATCAAATCCATTTCAAGATCAGGTGTAATATGAAACAAATGCTAATTTTTTTAATAACAATAATTAAATCTAAATATTACATAAACTAAAGCTAAATAGCATTAATTTTAAATAACAATATTCTACGTTATTTATATACTGTATATATTTTTTTTACATATTAGGTACTTTTGTACCATAAAGTTTATAAATTTATATTACATAATTTTGTTCAAAGTTTTTTTTTTTTTGAACATATGGAATCTTTGCTAGCAAAATGACCCTACGAGCCATTGTTACACGTGATTTTTATTAAGAAAATCATCATAAATCTATTTTTAGAAAAGAAAATACTAGCAAAGATCCCATATTGTTTTACTTATGACCAGATACCTTTCTGTAATTTTGTATTGAAAACTCATTCATTGAAGCATGAAAAGCTAACACTGAGCTTCGTATGTTTGCCAAGTCATAAGTAATACCAATAAATATTAAAGATAAAATAATAATACTCAGTCCTAGACGTTTAAAAAAGACAACCTAATAATATAACAAGACAAAATAAAATCAGAACGAATTCATAATAAAGGTAAACCTATAATTTTTAGAGTCTTAAGCTTACCTCCGCAACTAAATGATGTAAATCTGATGTAACATTCTTTAATTCTTCGTCATGACGACTTTGCGTAACCTTAATTTGAGTAATAGATTCTATTACCAGTTGCTCATATCCATTTTTCTAATAAATAATTTCATAAAAAGTTAGATCACGGAAAGAACAATATAAATGTTATAGGTGCAGAAATGATTGTCATAGCTTAGTCACGACTATATAGAAAGTCTATGTAAAACCGACTTTAACATAAACTGTAATTGTGTCATAATTAACGAAGTAAATGTCTCTGCACCTATAATAAATTTCATATCATAATACTAAGTACCCACCAAGCTTCCTACTGTCTCATTGATCTGGTTCCACATGGACATTATGTTTTGTGATTGTAATGTATCCATGGCTGTTAAAGTTTCTTTAAGCATATTTCTTATGTAACGATTAGATAATTCCGTGTCATGTTCAAGTTTATTAAGACGTGTCATAATAGTTTTAAAAATACTATCTTGACCATTTGAATGTCTACCACCATCTGGAGATGAAGATATGAAAATATCACCCATATCATCTTTGAAGATCTTTGGTGTTGATGATGGCTTCTGCGTAGATGTAGTTGATGAAAGTGAAGGTTGTGTAGACTTTGTTTCCAAATTCATTATTTGTATCTGCCTCTTATGTTCGATGAGACTATTTATATCTTCTGTAGATACTAGATCGGATTCGGTAACATATAATGGACACATATCAATTATACATACACCTGGAAATAATAGGGATTCGTCCGAGTAGATGTTGTTTGGTTGATAGTATTGTTCGATTAGAGGAACCGTAGTATAACATGATTTATCTTTAAACAACATATGAACATCGTTTACTGGACACAAGTCGACAGATGTTGAGGGTACAGGGTCTTTTACAACATTAGTTTTATCATTGATTCCCAGGTTGGATTGATTATCTGTTAATCCTGGAGGAGTTTTCGGCTGTCTCGGCAACTCTTTTACCGAATCCTTTTCGTTAGTCTCAGATGTAATTGGCATTAAAAGGCTAGAATTGTCATCATTTAAATTATTTCCGTCAATATCAATGTCATGAGAAGATTCAGATGATAATACAGCTTCTTGACTTTGAGATTCTTTAAGTTGGTTTTCAATCTCTTCTTGTTCTCTTTTCCACTTTTCATATTCGTTTGAGCCATGAACTCGAAGCAAACTTACTGGACAGTAATATTGGTGTCCATAATGGGTCAGAAAGTCTATACGAAGATACTTTGCAAACATTAATGGATCTTTAACCTCAAATATCTATAATCAAATATATAAAATGAATAAGAAAAATAAGCACAATTTACAATACAATAATATATAAAACCAACAAATAAATTGTACAAACCTGTAATTCCCTTGAATTGTTTGCCTTATATTCGCCTATAACTTTCCAACCTTCCTTAGCAGGATACCATTTGCTAATAGATATTTTAAAATCCTTGAATGTCGAAGAAAAAAATTCGAAATTTGCCATTGCTAAAGAATCTATTAAAATATCTTCACATAATTGCAGTATTATGAATTTCGTGGCAGCACATTTATTTAAGACATAAGAATCTTTACTTTCATATAAAAGTGAAATGGCGCCTTTTGCTTCTGGGTTGGATTTTAAAACTAAAGCACCACAATCGAATGAAGCAAAATTAAATTTTTCTTTTAACTTGGAAGCAGGATTCTCATATTGTGAAATCAAACCGCCAGAATCAGAATTATCGAACAATGAGTCAGAATTATCAAAGTCTATATAATCTTCTCCGTCAATTGAATTCATTACTGCGGGATCGTTTTGAGAATTACCAACGCGTTTTTTTGATCTTATTTTTGAATCAGCCGCCAGGATCAGTAACATTACGAATACGAAGGACATGACCGTAATCATGAACTTATTCATAATGACTGTAATAGTATTAGTAACAATTCACTCAGTTGTAGTGAAGCCAGTAGTGGAGTTGGTGCTTGTTCGAGTTGCACGGATTCGATAAAAAGTCACAAAGGAGAAAAAAGAAGTACCATCTTTGATAAGAAAAAAAAGTCTTCATAATTAAGAACGTGTACGTCATAATTATCAGTCCGATTTCCGATTTGTCACGCATATCACGGGTGTAAATTTTTCTATTAATAAACTTCCATTTTGATTGGTTTCTAATTGGATGAGATACTGATTGAATAATATTACTTAATTAGCACAATTATTCCCTGACTTTGATTTCCCCGACAATTATATTCCGATCCCCGATAACAACTTCTTTGACATTCATATAACATTATTTCTATGTATTTTATTACCCTCATTTCTCTGATAGTTCTTTTTATGAATTATCCCATATAGTTTCTTCATATAGTTTTTAATTTCTTATTTTCATTTTATTAATGCGACATTTAAATGAATTTAATTAACATGAATCAAATAATATTAGATACAGTAGCAAATATTTCTAAAATTAAATAATATACCCTCTATAATAACGAGAATAAAAATAATTTATGTTGTGGCTGATGCTAAAATTTGAACCTCCTGCTTTTTTTTAACTTAATATTTATGATAATTAAAGATATATGCGGATTTTAGCAGTGCTTATATTTTCAAATAACGACCTCAAATTTCAGCATCAGCCGCGACAATTTATACAGTATATTTATCGCTATACACACATTAAATTTATCATGAATTAGATAATCAATAAACGAACCTGAATAAAATTAATTAAATGGTTTGGTTTAATCTATATTTTTATGTCGTGCGTACGCACCTGAAGCTGACACCCTGCCTGGCCTGAAGTTCAACTTCAGGTACATACCTAGACTGAAATTAACCTTTGAAATTAGATGCAACTTTAAGACACATTATACGTGCCAGAAATCTTAACCGGATTACTCGTGTTGTTACCCGGTCTGGATCTTGTAATACGGGTCAGCAACCCGAAGAAATTTTATGTATATGTATGTAAGGCAATCATGAAAATTTCACTATGTAGGCTACATAACTACATCGATATGAAATACTCATTATCTATAAAGGATCTTTGAATATTGATGGGCAACTTGAGAGATAACAATCTGTGGGTTTCTCACATAATATGCTGGATACGTATAAAATAGTATAAAATGTTCAATTGATTATGAAGTTAGGTCTTCACCTATGCCTAAGGATGGACACCATAGGTAGGGACTACGTATGTAGCAAATTACTACGGTGGCCTAAGCCGGTTACACAAAACATAACAAACTTATACGTACGTACAAATGTAATCATTATCAATATATATATATATTTATTTATGTGTGGCATACGTATTAATTCGCTAATGAAATTTAATACGTACTTATACCCGTAAGGTATGATACCGGGTATAATGCCCTATAAAAACTTGTGTGGTTATATGTAAAACTAGATGCTGGACTTTTGATTTTTTTTCTTATACCGGTATCATACCCACTGGGTACTAATTTGCGTATGTAATAATAATACGTATCGTTAAATTTGAAATTTGCTTATTTACAAAATTTATGTTATGTTGTTCGTGTAACCGTTTTATACTTTCGGAGGCCAACTGTACGTACGCCTACATAACGATAACGGTAGAGTTCTAAATTGGCCAGCATAATATGAATCGGAAACTATTCTACTTCATGTGATTTCAACATTCTTTTCTATCTTTAGTTAATGTAAATCAAAACTTATATATATTATACATATATAAAATTTATTATTGCTTTTTTAAGGGGTCGGCTAAATTCAATATATGATCTACACACTGCATAAATTACATTCTTGATATTCTATATAACCCACTAACAATAACTGCATCAAAAAGGTAACTCTAGCAGACAACCTTTTAATAACTTACGTACTACATACTTGTAATACTGATACGTAATCGGAATAGTTCATACGTACCAATTACCGTTATTAAACCGTTTTTAGATTAGTGAAGAAGACTTTTATTATTTATTAACCGTTTTAGTACGTATAAAGCACTTAAACATATTTGATATGTTTAAAGTAATATTTGTCGCAGGAGTGGCTTTTCACGTGCCCCAGAATTTCCCTGCTCATGAGTCCAATGATCCCGATGCTTGATGTTTGGCAGCTACTATGTACAACAGAATAACTCGAGCTATTTTGATGGTTGTATCATAATCAAATAACTTCGTTATTGATGATGACGCAACCATCATCAAAATAACTCGAGTCATTCTGTTGGTTCGGTCGTAACTACCGTTATTGGATGATGCTACGCAGCCAATAATTTGTAGTCATATTAAATTTCACAGCAAGATAATGGACAAATAACTATTTTATTTATCGCATAAAAGTTGTATATGATGTCATTTTCAGCCAGTTTTTTCTATAAAAGACTAGTATTACTTATAGATGTGCATCTCGCGCGAAATGTTGATATCATTCTATTGATTCTTTACTATGATATCAGCATTTTGCGCGGAATGCACATCTCTAATCTTAACAAAAGGAACCGTAGCACTAGACCAGTTGTTGAAAGATTAAAAGATAACGACAAATCGCTGATGTAGAGTTTGTAAGCGGTTTTATCTTTCATATGTTAAAGCTAATTTCAATCGGTTTTAATATATGAAAACTAAACCCGGTTCCAAACTCTAATGCCGATATAATGTTAAAATTAGGGATCTGGAATTATATATTGGTATGTTTTTAGTTTTTCTAGAGATGTTATTGGCTTTACTTAAAGCTAGCTTTAGTTACAATTTGAAGTTAAGCTAAAATCAAGCCATGCTAATAGCCTAAAGCTATAGCTTAAGCCAAAATTTCAAAATTACTTGTTATAAACAATAGTTTTGGTTTTAGTTTTAATTATAATCAATGTTTAAAACTATGATTTAGTTATAGCTTGGTTATAACTTTATTGAATTAAGCTAAGTTATTCAAATTAATAAAATTTTTAAGTTTTTAAATATACAAAAAAAAAACATTATTTTTTATTAATTATTAAGATTAATATAAGAATTGTTTAAATTAAAGTAACCATGTAGTTTTTATTTAAAATTTTATACAATTAACCTTTTATATATATATATAGTTAAATAAAAGGTTCATCAACTTAGTTACTGATTAAACTGAATATAAAGTTACATTATGCAAAGCTAACTAAATTGATAGTATAAGAGGACTTGTAAGAATAGACAAGATATATACTGGTGAAGTTGTAAAGAAAAATACTAAGGTTGTATAAACTCTATAAGAATATAACAGTTTAAAGGTTAGCCTAATTGCAAATATTGGTTTTAGTTATAATAAAATACTAAATTAGTTGAAAATTAAATAACAGAAGTCTTTAATAGGTTTAGTATAAGGTTAAAAATTTCTTATATAAGAAACTATTTTAAAAACTTAATAATTATAATATATATATTTGTATTAATAAAAATTAAAGCAGTTAATAGAATAGATAGATGAGTAAATACATGAATTAGAATATTTAAATAAAGGGTTTACAAGTGAATTTTAAATAAGATAGTTAGTATAGAACTTTTAATCAAATTATTTAAATTAAATATAATAACTAAAGTTGTATTAGTAACTAGTTATATACTCTTTTATAATTATTTTTATAGTTGTTATACAAATAGTTACAAGCTAAATATTATTAATAAACTTCTAAATTATATATATTTATCTTAATAATAAAAAAAATAAAATAAATTAATATTATATAGTTATATTTTTAATAATATATATATATATTTTTAAACAGTTATGCTAGTATTTTATTAAGATTTTTAAAATTACTTTTACAATTATATAAATATATTTAACAACTAAGCTTAGCATCATCTAGTCATCTTATTAACATCTAAGTATAATTTGCTATATTACTTCAAACAGAAATAAACTGCTTGTCTAACTACTTTAAGTTTATAATAATAAAAAAAATTTTTTTTGTAACAAGCTTTTAAATTGTTTTTCTAACTTAAGTTGTATTAATCTGTCTTAAATAATTTTTGAAATTAGATTTTTGATTAGTATTTTTTTCATTTTTATTTCTTTTATCTCTGTTTTTTTAAAGAGCATTATATATAATATATAAGATAAAACGAACTTTTTCTTCTTCTTTTAATTCTTTTTATACTATTGCAATGAATATTTTCTATATTATTTTTTAAAAACTTACTTGTCTCTTATATGATATCAAATGTTTTTGCATTTTTTTAACTTTGTTTTGATAAACTTGGTATTTTATAATTGTATATATATTTGATCTTTTTTTGTTAAGTTTTTTCAATATTAGAAATTTGTCTAATATATATTTTATAAAAGCACTTCTTTTTATATTGTTTTTTTTTGTTATATAATATACTCCTTTAAATGATTTCAGCCTTTTTCAAAAGTATGTTCAATTATATATTATTTCTATTATTAGTTCTAAATTCTTAATCACTGTTGTTTTTTTTTACTCTACTTCTAGTTTGGTATTTGTAATTATTTTATATAAAAGTCTTGCTAATATGTCTATTTGCTTATTTTTCTATTCAAAACAGTACTCTATTTTTTTACAACTAACTTCTTCTAAATATATTATTTTTTTATTTAATGTTTTTTTTTATAAAACTATTAGCTTATTATTCTATTTATCTTTATTGTAATTTTTTATTTTAAACCACTTTATTAATATGTTTTTTGTTTTAATTAGGTCAATTATTTTTATTATCTATAAAGTATTTTTTTTCTTAAGAATTTTATTTCTATCTATACACTTTAAATCTTTATTAATATTTCTGATTGCTATATTTTATTTGTAAATATTTCTAGTTTTTTTTTTTAGTATTATAAAAATTGCTATCCATATTGCTAATATTCAGCTGTAATAGATGTTGATCATTCTTTTACCTTTAATACTACTTCTTTTTCTAACCAATCTTGTGCTTTATTTGTTTGCACATATCTTATATTCATGTTTTTATCTAATATCTTTTCTTTTTTCTTAATATTTGCTGCTTATCTATATATATTATATATTTATTTTTGCTTTATAATATATTTTTTTTTAAAATCTTTACTATTTCTTGACTAATATTTTCTCTTAGTTTTTATTTTTTAACTAATTCTATTTTTAGATCTTTTAGCATTTTAAGCTCTATTAGTTTTTGTTTATTTTTTCTTTACTTTTTTGCTCTTATATATTTTATTAATTAGTCTGTAGCTGTCTTAATTATATTACTTTTTTCTATTAGTATATCTAGAATTGTATTTATCTTATTATTAATTTTTATCTAATATTGACAGCTATTTTCTATTATTTTCTTCTTACATTTACTAATTTTGGTTGCTAAATTATTTTTTATATTTTGTATTTGCTAATGTTCTATTAGTATTTTTTTCTTTTTATTTTTTTTAATTATCTAGCATCTTTTATATTATATATTATTTGCTTTCTTTTTCTTCTTTTTTTAATAAACTTTTTTATTTAATCTTCATTGTTTATATATTATGCTTGTTTGTTTTAAAGTATTCTTTAACCTTTCTGCTCTCTGAACTATTAAGCATTTTTGTTTTTATTATCTTAACTATTCTGTTTTTTGTCTTTACCTAATTGTTTTTGATAACTTTTAAATTATTATTATACTATTAGCTTTTTATCTTTTGCATTAAATAGCTAGTTTAGATATATTAGTCCTGTTTTGTTTATTTTAACTTTACTTCTTTTCACAATCATGTTTCTAATAGTTTACCTATTGTATAACTATAACTACTTGTTATTTATAGCTTACTTTTTGTATTAATATTTATTCTTAGTTTTTTTTGTTTTAACTATTATTAAACAAACTAAATTGTTTTTCTAACATAACTTGTCTTCTGATAAATTTTCTAGTTTTTATATATCTTTTATTAATCTTACTTTTTGGCTGCTTTGTGTTATTCTTAATTTTATTAATTATTCTAATTTATTTTTTCTATTTAGTTTTGCTACTAGATCTCTTATTTGTTTTATTGCTAATTTTTGTTATAAGCTTTTGCAATTTCAAAGGTTTTTGTATTCTATTATATAATTTTTAATATTTTTAGCAAATTACTTTTTTTTTTTGGTATTAAGGTGAGGTCTTGCTTATATCTTTATTAATAATTTAAAATAGTTATATATATATATGCT
>CAJVQA010006522.1:0-14800 GCA_910591915.1 Cetraspora pellucida | reverse complement strand
AATTTCATATTTGATATAATTGAAGGTTTTAGTTTTATTAATATTGATGAATTGTTTTTTGTAATTAGCAAAGAAGGGTTTGAACCATGATTCAAGATCAGGTCTGTATTTTTTGAGAGAAGGAATATGAAAGGTTTGTTGAAATTCTTGTTTGGGATATTAAGTGAGATATTGATATTGTATTTTTCATCATTTTGTATTTTAAATAAAGATTGATTAATAGCATCTTTACTAATAAAGTAGTGAAATGAAAAATGTATTGGTAGAATGTTAACTGTTTTGGAGAATTTAGCAAGGTTGATTGTTTGATATTCATTCTGTAAATAAAGATGAATTCTTACCAAATTAATTGTCACTTAAAAGCAGTTTGTAAAGTATAGGGAAAAATTGATTTGTGTAAGAAAAGTATTTTAGCATAGTTAAGTTTAGTAAAAAGAGTTGTAGTAAATTTGTGAAGAAGCATTTTAAGGATTGAATGTAAAATGTCAAAGGGTATAGTAATTGAGTTGTCAATAGTAGGATTGTGTTAATAAATACTATCTATAAGAAACTTAGATTATGCATTAGCAAGAGTTTTAATGAAATATTTAAAACTCCATTTAGATGCTTGTTTGGATTCAGTTGCAGGTTTGGTAATTTTTTTTAGAATGAAATTGATGAGATAAGGTTTAAGAAAATTAAAAATTTGTTAAGATAATGATGTATTAAAGTTAGTAAATGGTTCCATTTTAGTTGTAATTGAATATTTTTAGGCCCAGTCAAGAAGATTTTCTTTTGTTTGTTGTGGAATTTTTATTTTTTGCTAAGTAGATCATTTTTTCTTAAGAAGTTGAAGAAATTTATTAAAGATTTGGATTTTTTCTTCTTTTTTAATAAGCACAAATTTAGTAGTAAGAAAGCTGATCATTGTTGTTGGTTAAGAGATTTAGTTTAAATTAATGGTTTTAATTTGAGATTAGAAATACAGCTAGAATGAGTAGAATATTCACATAGAATTTTAGCAGTAAGATCAAAAGAATGTTTGTTATTAGTTAGAAAAACATATGAAATATTTGATTTGTAACAGATAATACAGATATGAGTATATTGTATATAAGCTTTAATAGCTACAGTATTAGGTACAAGGTCTGTAATAGTTGAAGAAGTAGCAACAGATAAGTTATCATAGTTGAATAGAAATGAAGAGATTTTGTTTACAGGAAATTAAGAAATAGTATCTTTGGTTTTTTTGAATTGGTTTAGGGTTATGTCCATAGGAGTAGCAAAACCAGAAGTTAGAGAAGGTGTTGCAGATCTTGAAGAAAGTTGGTAATGACAGGATATAAACAGAGTATAATAAGTTTTGTAGAGGCATTGAATGACAGTAGGTTGATGAGATGCTTTAAAATAGTAAATCTTGTTTTTTTTATTGTATTCAGTTGGGTGCACAGCAAATTGAATATGTTTAATTTGTTGTAAGTTATTTTCTTTAGCCATGGCACCAAAGTGGTCACTATATTTAGCTAAAAAGTAATCTAAAGCATATTGATCTGAATCTTGATTAATTAATGTAGGCATAGTTGCTTTGAAAGTAAAAATGAATTTGATATTAGGATTCTTGAGTCTGATAGGATGTTAATGATATAGAGTATGACAAATAAGAAGAGATGACAAATAAGGAATATGATAAATAAGAGATATGACAGTTAGAGGGATGTGACAAACACAGAATATGACAAATAGAAAGGTATCACAAAAAGTATGTGACACTTTGCAGATCTATTTGTAAGTCAAGATTGACATTAAACAAAGAAATTGTGTAAAATTATAAAAGTACAAATTTGTAATTAATAAATTGTGTAATATTAATTAGTAATCCTGTTTTGGGCTGGTTTGGATGAGGTAGACCAGAGCCAGCCCCCCGAAAAATATAAAAAAAATTTGCAAAAAATAAAAAGAAATTTTGCAAGAAAGTTTAAGCATATTTTGCCAATAAGTTGATCAGTTTTAGGCCATTTTTGATAACTTTTATATCAAAATGAAGCTATAAATGAGCTCTTTCTTTTTGTTCTAAGATACAAGAGTTATTTAATTATAAAATTTTAAGATAACTTGATTTTCTTTTTGTCTAGGCTTTAAATATAGTTTTAATACTAGTTTGTATATAAAATTTGATTTTTTTTTTTGTGAGTTTTGTGTTTAGTGTTCAGTAGAAGAGTCATTAAAACATCTTTTACAAATACTATAATTCTAAAAAATCAAACTTAATAATTGTTGTCTAAAGTATAGCAGAAGACACTCTGTTTTTATATCTGTTATTAATCAATAGTGTTACATGCATATTGTTTTTTCATTTCTGCATTTCTAATTGGCTGTCAATTATGCTTCAGACTTACAACAGTTCCTGTTTTTCTAGTATATTATATTTTTATTAATAGTTACTATATCTGTATATTATAAGTTAAGGTTCTAGATCTTCTTGCATTAACTAGCTAGAGATACAATAGTATAATAATAGTTGTATATTAATAAATATTGTAAAAGGCATATGTATCTATACTATAAATTAAACTAACTATAAAAAATATACAAAAAAGAATATATAATAGCTGTAGACTAATAATCTGAAATTTAATAAATTTAGTTATAATACTTGAAACTAATATATAGAAAGTTGTATACACCAAATTATTACTAAGAAAAACAAGAAATTATTAAAATTAACTAATTTAGAAAAAAAAAAGTTATCATAAAAAGTAAATAAAAAGATTATAGTTAATAAAATTAAAAATATAGTATTACAAAATGGTTATAGTATTATCTTAGTTAGTAATAATAATTGTAATATTTTAGTACTAGACTTAATTTAAAAAAATATAAATATATCATATTAGATATCTATTTAGTAATATAATAATATAAATATAATTTAAAACCTATTCTGTATAATTTTTTTTTTTATTGTATAATATTAAGTAGAAAAATAGTAATACATAATATATTAATTAGATATAAATATATAAATAAAATATTTCTAAGCTACACTATTGTTGCTATATATTAACAACATCTAGCATAATATTAATCTTTAGTTTTCTGTTTTAGTTAAGTCAACTATTATATTATTAACTACAAGAAAGGATAAAAAAACTTTTAGAATTGTTTTAGTAAATAAAAGCAAGTATATATAGTAAAATTTTGGAAAAGAGTTTTAAGAATAAATTGATTTATATTAGTATTAAATATAAATGTATTGTTATTTGAGTTAAGAGTTTGTATATTAGATAATTGAGTCCTGTTTTTTCTTTTAATAGAGGCAGTAATTCCTCATATTAATTCTTATTCATATTGTTTGATGTTTCAAATTTGCCAAATAGTAGAGTTAAATCAGTTAAGTAAAGAATTAGATAAGGAGATAAAAAAATTGTTAGTTAGTTTTTTTAAAGTTAGTTGAAGCTGTTCATATTGGTCAAGAGTTATTATACTCTAAATAAGTAAAAGTTTTATTAGAATTTAAAAAAAGGTTTTGTGAATTTAAGATTTGTATTATTGTATGTGATGAAGCTTTTAAGAAACTTAAAAAGTTTAAGATGTTGGTAATTTTATTGATAAGTATATTGTGTAGATTGAAAGAGTAAAGTGAGCATTGAAGTAAATGTTTAGTATTTTCATATTGATTACAATATGAGCAATTTGGAGTTAAGTATAGTGAATATTTAAATTTAAAATTATTGGTAAGTTATTCAAAAGTATTTTGTTTCTAATAGAGTAAAGTTTTGGAGTAGAGTTTTAAGAATTAATAATTTTAGTAAATAGTAAAATGTTAATAGTAGGAAGGTTTCATAATAGTTTAAGTTAAAGAAGTTAGTTAAATGTTTAGATAAAAAAGAGGTTTTTGCAAAATTTACAAAGTTTGTATATAATTGGTATTTCTTTTCAAATAAAAAAGGTAGGTAAATTGAAATAGTCAAAATTAAATTTTAGTTTGTTTTTTTAGCACCATGTTTAGATAAGGTGTTGGCTATGTTATATAGAGTGTTGTTTGAATATGCTTTGACTTTATATGTAGTGTAGTTAATATTTTTGAGCTTGATTAGATAATTTAGAATATGAATAATATTCTAATTGTTTTGTTTAGTTTGAGAGTTATGTTGATAGAGTATTGAGTTTGTAATAGTTTGTATAGTAGATAAATTATCAAAATTAATATGAATTTGATAGTTCATAGATAAGATAAGAAACAAAGAGATAAGTGCTATTAGCTTTGTTCATGTAAAGTTTGGTGCATGAGTTATAGAGGCATTAAATTTAATCTGTGTGTCATTTTTCAGAATCTAGACAATGCTGATAGAGATGTTGTGTGTTTGTGAATTAAATATGGAGGCATCTGTATAAAAATATAAGTTAGCTGAGTTAATAGATACTAATTTTTTATAGACATTTGTGAGTTGGTTTTGGTATGTAGAGTTAAATATTGTGTTTTGTATTAGCAAGATTTCTGGAAGAGATAATAAAAGAAATGATAGAGATTTTGAGGCAGGCTTATATAGGTCTGCATAAATATTTTGTAAAGCTTGAATTCCTTGAACATTAAGGTTAAGTTTGAAGTATTGTTTCCTTTTTTGTGTTTTGCATTTTAGATTAATAGTTTGTTTATGAATTATTTGAAACATTGTAGATGTAGAAAAATATGAGTTGTGTTAGTTGTTAAGTTGATAATTTGGTATTTTTGAAAAAGTATTGGGAGTTAGATGTATTAGTTATTTTGTTTATATGCCAATTTGATAATAAGATATAGAGTAACTATATGTTTTTTGAAACTATAGAATAGGATATAATAAGATTTAATGTATTTAAAAATAGATTAATAGATTGAAGTTGAAGGTTGGGCCATATGTGTAATATAAAGTGATAGAAAATTGATTTGAGAATATTTTAAACTATTTTAGAATAGAACCTCTTGGAGATTTAAAGTTTTAAGATTTATGTTTTTCCAAAGAAGTAGGTTACAGTTGTCAGCTATAAGTAGTTGTTCCAAAAAGAGAATTTTATTGTTTTTAAGACTTAGAGTTGTTAAGTTGTTAGGAGATATAATGAAGTTATAGATATTGTTCATTTGGTTGATTTGTTTGTAAGTTGTTAATTGATTTAGATAAGTATTATTTATAGAAATGTTATTTTTGTATAAATGATAGAGTTGAAATATTATAATAAAGTTAATAGATTTTCTGTAGTTTATTAGAATTCTATTCTGTGTTAATGAGGGTTTTTATATTTTAAAATCTAATTTTTAATCTGATGTATAGAGATTTGATTCAGAAGTGTGTTGATATTAAAGCATCTTTCTATGTTGCTAATACTAACTTGTAGTATAAGTTTGTTAAATGTTAAAATATTGAGTAGTTGTAGGTTGGTAGATATATCATTGTTTGTATTAGTAAATAGATGAGCATGTGTTTAGTGCACTTTGTTAGAAGGCTTGATAGTTGTTAAAATTTATTTTTTAGAAGAGAGCATATTTGAAGTAAGTATTCTATTGATGATACTAGGATAGTATTAAACAGATAGGATATTTGTATAGAAAAACTTTTTATATTGGATAGTATGAATGAATTGGAAGGTTTTGTTAAAGATTTTTTCTAGTATAGATTTAGTAGTTCCTTTGCTATTTAAAAAAATTTTTAGATATCTAATTATTTCATTTGGTTTGTAAGGTAAGATTGGTTAGTTGTTGATGTTTAATGTTCTATATCTGAAATAGTGTTAGATAACACTTTTTTGTTAGATGAGATGTGAATAAGGTCTTATTTGAATAGGTTAACTTGAATATTGTTTAATTGGTATAGTTCTGATATGTTATCCAGGATCTTATGAAAATAATTTTTGGATTCACAGTGCCAGACTGTATTATTTATAAAAGCAAGATGTAGTATTGTTATATAAGTTAATGCAGTTGACAATATTGTTTCTAGAGAAGATTGTGATAAGATTTTAAGAAGTTTAGAATTATATTTTGAATTTATATAACTAAGAATAGGGTTGTAATAAATTTTTCAGAGTATGAAGAATAAGTTTCTTCTTGTTCTATACCTGAATAAAGTATAATTGAGTCAGTAAGATTTTAGGCTGTAATTGCTTTGGCTTTTCTATCTTGATGTAAATATTTGATAAAATTTAAACTAGGTTAAGAAATACTAATGCATTCGCAAACATCTATCAGTTATTTAATATTAATTTTGTCAAAAGCTTTGGACATATCTTAGAAGAGTATTCAAGCTTCTTGGTTGTTAGTTTTGTAACGTTTAATTGTATTAATTAATATTTGTATAGGTATGTGAGTAGAACTGTTTTTAGTTGCTGCAAAGTTGAGATCATTTAATAGGTAATGTTGGTTAATAGTTTGGTCAAGACATGTAGTAAATATTTTGGTAAGATATTTTTTTATAGGTTCAATAAGAGAAATAGTCTAACTTGATCTAAAATAAAGTTCTATAAGGATTTCTTTGGAATTAAAAAAGTATTTTATGTTTTTTATATTGTTGGTATTTGTTATAATAAAAGGCATTTTGTTAAAAAGAGATGAATAATGTTTTGGCCTTTAGAGTTTATATATTTAGGTATTCATAATTTGTTTCTGATAGACTGGCAGCTATTTGGTTTAAAAGATTGTGTATAACTTTGTTTCATTTTATTAAATTGATTTCTGAAAATAAATTATTAAAAAAAGGTTTGTTTTCTGTATGGGGTTTGTAAAGTTCATAGAATTTTAAATTTTTTTGAATTAGTATATATAGTAATTTTTTGAAATAGTCTTGAAAATGTGATTTTAAAGCTTGTTTTATTTTAGTTGGTTGAGTAGTAAGATGTTGTTAGATAGTAGTTAATCTAAGTTTATAATATTGTTGTGTTTTTCTAAGACATTTTAAAAAAATATTTTGGGGTTTTGGTAAAAGTTGTTGTTTTTTTCTTTTAGTTTATTTTGAATTTCTTTTAGAGTGTTTTCTGATTTTCTTTACATATTTGGGTTTTGAAAATTTTTATTTTAGTAATAAGAGAGTTTAATAGAGTAGTAGAATCAAAGATGTTAATAGTTAATATTAATTATAAGAGAGATAGTAAGGTGTTTTGTGAATATTTATTAATAAATAAGCTGTAGGTTTGTGTAAAGTTAGATTTGTTAAAGAATGATTTAAGTGAAATTGCCTTTTTAAGTTATTTATAAAGCGGTAAAAGTGAGAGTGATTGTTTTTTTTTTTTTTTTTATTAAAGTCGATGTTATCAGTAGCTACCACCTTTATTTGTGTTTTTGGTCAATGCATTACATATGACTTGTACAAGGTAAGTGTGCAACTAGCCACACATGTAACTTTTAGTTACCTATTTAAGTAGTTCATCTAAGGGTTCTGCACTAGCTGCTATGCCTGTAATCTACTAGAAGGGTATCTATTTAAACACTCTGATCCTTATACTATACCCAAATAAGTAACACCTAGTTTCTGTACAACTAAGTGCCATCTAACCTAACATTTAGCTTTTCCTTTTGTATGTCTGTCAAGCTGTTAAATATTTCAGAATATATTACCTAACTGTAAGGTTCTAGGGTATTCCCTTGTTACTACTTACCCAATCTATAGAATATTAATGAGGCTAGCTCTTGTAGAGTTCATCCAAACCCTAGCAACTACTTCATAGCATATTCCTAGTACTTATAGTATACCTCTACTTTGACCCCAGACTCCCAATTCAGATAGCCCAGTAGGACTGTGACATGTCTTTGTATATTGAGCCAGCCCAAATTTCTTTTTCTTAGTTTAGTTCCAGTGGCATGGTTGGTGGTACCTTTTGCCTGAGGTTCTTGCCCATCCAGCTCCTCCACATTAGTATCTATTTCCTAGGTCTAGTCTTACAGTAATACCATCAAAGATCTGTATTACCTCTCTACTCAGGTCTTTCCAAGTGGGCTCCAGTTTCACAGTTTTATGGATTTATACAACCACAAGGACTTATTTTGGGTTTGCACCACCTGGTACTGGTTTGCATTTTTCTGTGTAACCAAGGTTGAACAGATGTCCTGTGACCTGCCAGTCATGCTGGTGCAATCATAGTTACAGGTATCCTATCTCAACTAATTAACAGAAAGCTGTCACCATAATACTGTCTATATATTACATAGGTGGTTATTCAAATTTTCACCAGCAGTAGGTTTTAAACTCACAACCTACCACTTGGAGGGTTGACAACTTATCACTTCACTAAGTCACCACATTCTTGAGAGTAATTGTTGTTTATTATTAAATAGATTTAATTTTGTTTTTTTAAATAGGATATGTTTTTGGGCTGCTTTGGTTAGAGCTTTGTTAATTTTATTCCAAGCATTATTGAGTTCTGAATTGTGAGTAATGTGGTAATAATTAGAAGAAATTGTTGAAGGTTTTGTTCAGTGTAATTATGGTAGTTTTCAATTTGTTAATTTGTATAAGTTTTCATTAATAGATAGTTCTTGTTTAAAGTTGTTATATATTAATTTTAGATATATTGATTGTAAGTTCAAGTAATAATATTGAATACTTAGTTGAGATAAATGGGTTTGGTAAAATGTTAGCATAGTTTAAAAGTGTAAAATAAATGTTAGTCTATATTTGGTCAATTCTGCTATAGCTGTTATTATGAATATAGAAGAATTTAGAAGTAACAAAAAAGAAGAGCCTATAGGTGTTATAAAATTGAAAAGATTTAAGAGGCTTAAAAGGAAGTATTTAGATGTATTTAAACATTTTTGTAATAATCTATCTAGTTTTGAATTTGGAACTTTGTTTAGATCATTTATTAAGATTATTTTATAATTAGTTTTATTAAAGATAGAAGTAAGATATAAAAGAATGTCTTTTTGAAGTTGTTTTTTTTTTGAGTTGAAAAATACAGTTGGATTAGTTTAATATAAAGATTCTTAAAAAAGATATTAATTTTTAGAAGAAAATTTTTATAAGTTTGGATTTTTTCAATATGTTTTATAATTAAATTGTGGATTAATATTCGTATACCACTTTGGCAAGTATTACTTAATGTCCAGAAGCATTTATAGTTTGTAAGTTTTTGTAAGAAGATTGAAAATTTTGCTTCTTTGCTAAATACAGTAAATGAGTTCTGAAATTCCAAAAATATTTATTTGATTTTCTAAAATAAAATCAATTAAGCTTAGTTGTTTAAATTTATCTAAAAAACTATTTATATTTAATGAATGTATTTTAATTAATTTTGTCATATTTGAGTTTTCTAAGAATAGAGAATTATTGTTTGTATGTGTTAAAAAAGAGGGTAGTTTAGGTGTTGGAGATATAGTGATTAATAGGAAGTTTTGACATTTTGAGAGAGATAGTATTTTAAATTTTGTTTAAGAGTGACTTGTTTTAAATAGAACATTTTAAAAATTTAAAAGATTTTTAAAAGAAATATAGTTAAAGTTAGGTAAGAGATTAGTTTCTTGTAGAAGGTAAATATGAACTTTCTTATATATAATATTTTTAGTTGTTTTAATAGAAATTTTAATGTAGTGTTCTAAGCAGTATTCTGGATATTTATTTTGAATGAATTTTAAGAAGAAGCCTATTAATTGTAGTAATGGTAGAAGTTGTAGATTATGAAATGAAAATTATTTGTTAAAACATGTTAGAGAATTTTATATATTTAAAAGGTCAGAAATTTGAATGAAGATTTTTTCTTTAATGGTTTTAGTAGTTGGTAAGTTAATGATGTCATTTGGATTATCTGTTAATAATTCACAGTCATCATTAGCAATTTTTTGATTTGTTGGAGTATTGATAAAAATGCTGGGTATTTGTAATTTTTTTAATATAGTTGCAAAAAAGTTCTCTAAAAAGAGGTTCTTAGAAGGATGTAATGAGTTGTTATCTAAGAAGTTGAATTTTTCTTCTATAGAAGTACTCACTGTATACTTAGTTTTTACAGTTGAATAGGATACCATAATATATTCTGTATATTAGATCTGACTATAATTAACTTGGTCTTTTGTGTAAATAGGCTTTTCTGTCCACCTATTTATGTCATTTCTTTTTAAAAATGGCATACTTTTAGTAAAAAATATTATTATTCTAGAAGTGGCAGCTGTATTAATGTTATCTATAGAAGGATTTATTGAAAAAGTAAACTAAAGATAGCAGTTGAGGATAAGAAAAGAGTGTTATCATATATAAAAGAGATTTTAATATCATAATGTTTAATGATAAATTTTTCTGTTTCTAAGAAGTATTTTTGATTATAATCAAGTTAAATTTGAGTAATAGAAAATTTAGATTGGTTTTGAGTATAGAAATAGAGAATTATGCAAGCTAAAATGTGTAGATTAATAGTAGATAAAATGAATTTTTCTAAAGCTCAATTAAGTTTGAGACCTGTAATACTGTTGTTTATAGTTGCAGTATTTAAATAAGTTTTAAAATAAAAATAAAAATAGAATGCAGTATGTTTGGGATTGGTTTCTGTAATGTTAATTTCAGCAAACTTTTGGTCTGCTTTAAGTGCAAGTTCATTTAGTGTATGAAGTGGAATAGTTTTTTTAAAAGTTGCTATATATTGTTGATCTAGTAGAAAAATTGTATAGTTAAGAGTAAAAAGTGTTGTTTTAGGGTTAGTATTTTCTTTTAAGAGTGCTAAGAAGGTTTTAAAGAATTTGTCAAAAAAGTAAATAGAAATGTTTTTGAAGTTGTGTTCTGTATCTTTTGGTAAGAGTTTACAATCCTTGTCTTTGCATATATAAACATAAAAAAGTGCTGCTTTGATAGTTAGAAAAGAGGAGTTTTGAAAAGAGATAGGTTTTGTTATTTGAAAGTCTGAAAATAAAAATTTTTTGTATTCCTTAGCAAGTATGGTAGCAATTTAGTATTTAATATAGTTTTTGACTTTGTCTACATTAATATAAATAAATTGCTTTTGGTAAACTTTAAAAAAGTTTGTATATCATGTGCTAAAAATATAGATATATAGTTTAAATGATAAAATTTGAAAAATATTAGCAAATTTAGTTTTAGGAATATTAAGAGTAACAGTAATTGTAAATTGGTTATTGTTATAAATACTGAATAGAGGTTTTAAAGTATCATATTCAAGATTATATTTCATTGAAAGTCTGAAAGAGTATAGCTCTAGCTTGTCAGTGAATTTTTGGTAATAAATTGTTTGGTACTTGTTATGATGAAATAGGTGTAATCAAGTAAAATTAATTACTTCTTTGCATCAATTAGATATTGAATGAGGTGAAATTGAGTAATGAGAACAAAAAATGTATAGATAATTGAGTTTTGTGAAAAGTAGTTCTGTAAATTTGGCAAGTAGATTTTTAAGTATTAAAATATAGACATATTGAGAAATATTAAGTTAAAGAAAAAGTAATAGATTGGATTAATGAAGAAAGTTAGTGAAAAATTCTAGCCTTTCTGCTGCCATAGATTTAAGTAAATAATTAAAACTTTGTTTTTGAGAAGGTTTTTGATTTGAAGTTGGCTGAGTGTTATTTGAAATAGATGAGATTGGTTTACTAGAAATAAATTTACAAAGATGGATTTTAGAAAAATTAAAAAGTTGTTGAGCAAGTGTTGTATTAAGTTTTGTATTTTGATTTATGTTTTCAGTAATAGAATAATTAAGAAACTAGTCTAAATTCTTAAAAGTATCTTTGGTTTGGTTTGGTGTATCTTTTGGTTACTGTCATTTTTGGTTTGATTTAGATTTTTGTTTAATTTTTTTAATTCTAAAAGCAAGTTTTTGAAGAAGCTTGATTTTTTTCTTTTTGGTAAGTTTGAAGAAATAGTAAAAGTAAAAGATTAAATATTGTTCTTTAGTAAGTTCTTTGGTTTGAGAAAGAAGCTTATATTTAGTTATTGAAGACTGTTAACACAGTCTTGCTGATATAAGAAACCTTTAAAGATTATGATCTAAGAATAGTCAGATGCATGATGTGAGTTTTGAATAAAAACATATAGAATATTTTTCTTTTTACATAAAGTGCATAAGTGGTAGTGTTAGGAATATAAAATAATATAGTAAAATTTGAGAAATTGATTAGAAGCTTTGTTGTTGTTTAGTAATAGGTAATTTAGACAGTTTGTTACTAATATTATTAAAGCAGTTTTTAGAGATAACTGTAGTTAGAGAAATATCCATTGCAGTTGATTTGAAAGTTTGTTGAAAAGGTGTAGTGTAAGTAGTTTTGTAATGTTTGGAGATAAAATTTGTATCAAATTTGTTACAAAGACAAGTGGACAAGATAAGTTAAGTTGGTATTTAGAAATAGTGTTGTTGTTTATTGGTTTCATATTTTGTAGACTTGACATCTTTAGGTAATATGCATAAAGTAGTGGATCAGATTCTTTGGTGCCAATACCAAAGTGATTTGAATATTTGTTATAATAATAGTCTAAGTTATGAGAATCAGGTTCATCAGTAATTAAGATAGGCATTCTGATTTGTTATTTTTATGAAAATATTAAAAAAAATAATAACAGCTTCAAAAAAAGTAATTTTTAATTTGTGTAATGTTATATTTTCTGTATTACTTTTTTGTAGCTGATGTGGTTTGTAGCTAGTGTAGCTTGTAATACAGTATGGTTTGTATAACTTCTGCTAAAAATAGTATAAAGTATATACAATATTGTGTAATTTTAAAATTAATACAAATTTGTAATTATCTATTTTATATAAGTTAATTAAAGATTTAAAAGAAAATATTTATAAAATAATTATCAATTAATTGAACTAATAATTTGTGGTATTTTAAAACATGTTTGAGGTCCAGATATGAAGAGACAAGGAGAAAAAAACCAAATTTTAAAAGAATTTTAAAATTTTTAGAAAATATAGCTATTTGGAGTTTTTTGTTTATAAAATAGTCAATTTTGACTATTTTTAATAAAACTTATATTAAATTGAAGCCTGAGATTAGCTGGACAACTTTGTCTTAAAGAATAAGACAAGTTTTCTAAGCCAGATTTGAGTATAAGTGTTTTGAAGTTATTTTAGAATAAAAATTAAATAATCTATTTAATATTTGAACTAGCAATATAAAATTTTGTAAATATATATAAATTTAAGCAGTGAACAATTTAATTTAGTTTTTAAGAATACTTAATTATAGTTTGTTAAAAAAAATAAAAATTTTTTTTAGCAAAATTTTGGTACAAGTGATCATTAGGAAGAGTTAGCAATTTGTGACCACCTTATTCTATATTAATTTTATATTAATTAAATAAAATATTTACAATTTGGTATTAGAAAAAAATTCAAAAAAAGATTTTTTATAATAAAAAATATTAAAATATATTAATATAAAAATTATAATTTTTATAGTTTTATAAAAATTTAAAATTATTTTTTTTAATATTAATAATAAGACTTTATTACTATCTTTATTAAGTATTCTTATACTTATAAAATTTTAATTTGATTACTTTACAATTTAAAATCTAATATAGTTAATAATAAATACCTTTTACAAAAGAAAAAGTTAAATTTGACTAATAAATAATTAAGGTTTTTAGTTACTTAAGTTTAACTAAGTTTAATAAAATAAATTATACTTGATTAAATTATATTTTTTATAGGTTTATAAGATTTTTTTTTTTTAGTGTTAAGATAATCTCTTAGGTCTTTTGATTTTATTTAACAATAGTAAATGTAGTTCAGTGAACCACTACAGGAAGAGTGTATAATTGGCTACATGTGTACCTTTTTTATATTACCTATTTAAGGGGTTCGCTTGAAGGTTTCCTACCAATTGCTGTATCTAATACTTCTGCTTGAATATTTTACTTTAAACTCTTTGAATCTGCAAACCTGTTAACTTTACTGAGTTATACTTGATGCTCAGATCATTGTCTCAACCTTAGGACTATTTTATCCTTGAAGTAAACTCCCCAGAGCCTTCTGTACTCATTTTATAGCTAACCTAGATATCACTATAACAGAACCAAAACTTGTGATCAGGGCTTAATCATTAAACCACTATGCTCTTATAAAGTTCACTTAGATCCTAGCATCTACTTCATAGCATAACTCTGATATTTTAGTATATCTCTGTCTTTTTATCTGCCTTTTTTTTTTTTTGGTATTAAGGTAACCTTTTTGGTCTTTTGGTCTTTTGACTTTTATTAATCACTTATCAGTATTGTGGTTCAATGAACTACTACAGAAGAGTGTACAATTGGCTACATATGTAAATTTTCTATATTACCTATTTAAGGAGTCCGCCTGAAGGTTCTTCACCAATTGCTGTACCTAATACCTCTGCTTGGGTGTTCTACTTTAAACCCTCTAAACCTGTAATCTATATTAACATCACTGATCATCTCAGATGTACCAGATCATCATCCTCAACCTTAGAACTAATTTATTCTTGAGGTAAACCCCCAGAGCCTTCTGTACCAATTTTTATAGCTGACCTAGGTATTGCTATGGCAAAACCAACACTTGCGGTCAGAGCTGATTATTAAACCGCTATGCCCTTGTAGAGTTCACACAAACCCTAGCATTTACTTCACAGCATATCCGAAATACTTTAGTATACCTCTGCTGGTTTACCAAACTCCCAATTCAGATAGCCTAATAGGACTTACAACTGGTCCATTGGTATATCAGGTCAGCCGAATATCCTTTTCCTATAGCTCGATCTGGCAGCCTGGTTAGTAGTACCCTCCACCTAGAAGTTTTTGCCTATCCGGCTACTTTGACCTTGGTATCTGTTTCATAAGGCTAGCCTTTACAGTAGGGCCATTGAAGATCTGGCTACCTCTCTACTCAGGTCTTCCCAAAT
>CAJVQA010006521.1:0-14801 GCA_910591915.1 Cetraspora pellucida | reverse complement strand
GTTGGCAACTCATTAAGAAGGATTTTTGTTTTAAAAGATTTTAGTTGATTAAGTCTAAAGTTGGTAATATTGTATAAAGGTTTTTGATTATGATTAAAGTAAAGCCAAGTAGATCTCTAGTCAATGTCTTGGTTGAAGTATAACCATTCACTGTTTCGTTTTTGTAATGCCTATATAGCTAAGATGTGAGCTTTACAAATTTGTTTAATAAAGTGCCTTGTAGGAAGTTCTACATAATGATGTTCCTATTGGAAAATATGATAAGAGTTATAGAAATTTGTGTAGTTAAATGAAAAGAGTGGTGACAGTAGGTGTTGTTTAGTAAGAGAGTCTGCTTGCTTATTGAGATGGTTGTCTGAATGAGTCTGTACTTTGTGAAAAGTAATTTGTAGTTTGTATAATTTGATAATGTTTAAAAGAGTGTGCCAAATTAGCTATAAGTTAAATTTAAGTAACTTGTTAGAGTGAATTGGCTTAAGTTGAAGATTGTTAAATTTGAAGATTACTTATTGAGAGTCTGTAAAGATGTTAATGATACAGTTTTGAGGAGCAGTTGAGATTGCAGTAATAATTAAAAATAGTTCTGCTTTGTAAGATGAAGGCCAGAATTTGATTTTAGCAGAGAAGGAATTAGTAATTTGGTTGTTATTATCAACTTGGATCCAACTGATGCCCATTGTGCATTGGTCAGTACCAATATCAATTAAGAACTATCAGTATAGAAAGATAGTTGCTGGTAAGAAAGGTTATGATATGAAATAGATATAAGTTTGTCAGTAGATTTACTTGGAGTAAAGATTTTGAAGGCGATAAAGTTGGTAATAAGAATGTTAGGTGAAGGAGGGATGTAAGTTGGATGCTTGAACTATATATTTTTATTTTTATATTATATTTTATATTTTATTAATATTTTGATATATAAAGTTTATAATTTATTTTATTAGTTTTAGTTACTTATTTAATAAATTAATATTTATTTTATTAATAAATTTCTTATAAAATTTTATTTTAACCAAAAATTGTTTAAATATCTAAATTAATATTTGTTTAATATTAAAAAGATTCTGATTAAAGAATTTAAATAATGTTTCAAATACTTCAAATACTTCAAAAAAATAATAAAATTTTATTATTATTATTATTATTATTATTATTATTAAACAGTTAATTACTTAGCTAAATTAGTTTTATTAGTTAATAATATCTTTAAATACATTTATAGTTTATAAAAGTATAGCTAGTTATATATACAACTTTAGTTATTATTTATTTAAAAGTTTTATTCTAAGATTATTTATTATTTGTTATATCTAATCTTTACTTATAGATGTCTTATTTAAACTTTTTGATTTATTTTTAATTAATATCTATATAACTTTAACTATTTTACTTTAAGACAAATAATTTTGTTTTGCCTCTTATTAAAAACTATTCAGGTTTAACTTTATTCTTTTTTGTACTAATATTTAGATTATTGCATATTTTAGTGCCTGTTATCTGTTAGTAAGACTTATAAGGCTCTTCTGTTAATTTATCTACTTACTCTATAAACCTTAACAAAGCTATATTCTTGCAAAGTTCATCTAAACTTTAGTATTACTTTATATATATTTCTAGTATTTTAATATATCTCTAAATCTGTTTAATTTAGATAAGTTAATAGAACTGTAATCTGTTTCTGATATATCAGTCTAGTTTAATATTTTTTTTTCTAATTTGATTTTAGTAGTCTAGTTAATGATATCTTTTATCTAGAGGTTTTTGTTTATTTAGTTTTTTAATATTAATATTTATTTCTTAGATATAAATTTTATAATAATATTGTCAAACATTTGTGTTGTCTATCTGTTTAGATCTTTTCAAATAGGCTTTTTGTTTTTTTAGTTTTTACAGACTTACACAGTTACAAGAATTTATCTTAGATTTGTATTATCTGATACTAGTTTGCATCTCTTTGTATAACCAATTACATGAATGTTTTATAACCTACTAGTCATACTAATGTAACTATAATTATAGATATTTTAACTAATAGATAAAAATATATTTAAAAATAAAAACACATTATACAATTTATAATAATTGTAATTTATATATTTTAAGTACTTTTACAAAGCTTGTATAAGTCTGTTTTTATAAAATATAAACAAGTTTATTAAAGAAACTTAAAGGTTTTGTATTGTATTTTAGTAAGATTAGTTTAATTTTTTTTAATTCTATATATTTTATATAAAAAGCTTCTTTACAAAATATATGTATAGGGGTGTAGTAACCTAGTGAAGTGGTCAGATTGTTAACTCTCCAAGTAGTAGATTGGGTGTTCAAATTTCATTGATAGCAAAAATTTGGATAATCACCTATGTAATATTTGTATTATGGCAACTGTTACTAATGATTGGATTAGGATACCTGTAATGGTAATCATACTAGTATAACTGGCAGATTATAGGGCATCTGTGTAAGTATAGCATTATACAGAGAAATGCAAACTAACAAATTAGGCAATGCAAACACTAGATAAGTCCTTGTGGCCATGTAAATTTATTGAAATTGAATAACAAGAAGTCTATTTGAGAAGATTCAAGTAGAGAGGTAGCTGAATTTTTGATAGCTTTACTGTAAAAGCTAGCTTGAGAAAATAGATATCAAGGTTGTAATACTTAGTTATAGTAGCCAGACAAGCAAGAATCTTCAGGTTAAGAGTCTCAAAGGCACTACTAATCAGGCTGCCAGAATGAACTAAAAGAAAAGGATATTGGGCCAATCTGATATATTAATAGACTAGTCATAGTCTTATAAGAATTTAATAAAAAGGTAGGTAAAAAGACAGAGGTATACTAAAATATCAGGGTTATGCTATGAAGTAAATGCTAAGATCTAAGTAAACTCAACAAGAACATAGCAGTTTAATGGTTAAGCCCTGACCACAAGTGTTGGTTCTGCTATAGTAATACTTAGATCAGCTATAAAAATAGGTACAAAAGGCTCTAAGAGATTTACCTCAAAGATAAATTAGTTCTAAGGTTGAGATGATGATCTGAGCATAACTTAGTAAGTTAATATAGGTTACAGGTTCAGAGGGTTTAAAGTAGAACATCTAAGCAGAGGTGTTAGATATAACAATTAGTAAGAAATCTTTAGGCAGACTCCTTAAATAGATAATATAGAAAAGTTATACATGTAGCCAATTGTATACTATCTTGTAATAGTTTATTGAACTACAATACCAATAAGTAATTAATAAAAATCAAAAAACCAAAGAGGTTACTTTAACATAAAAAAAAAAAAAACTATATATTAATTATAAAATACCAAACTACAAATTTAAAAGATTTGAATAATAAAAATCAAAAAAAAGCTAAAAAAAACAATCAAACAAGAGTAATATACATTAAACTGTTAGTTTGTATAAGTTTTATTTAAATTTTTATAAATAAATTTTTTAAAAGTTCAAAAGAATTTATATTCATATTAATTAATAAAATATAAACTAATTATATACTTTTTTGTATATTTTTTAAAATAGAAATAAAAATACATATATATAAAACTACTACAATAGCATAAGTATTAAGTATTAAAAATTATGTAATATTAAATATTAAAGACTATATAATTTATATAATATGTGCATATGCATTAGAATTTAAATTATATTTGATATATAATTAGATATTAATTATTAGTTTTTATATATTATAATAATTCAAGATTTGTTTATTATTTAATTAATAAGTAAAATAAAGATATATTTGTTTACTTGATAACAATATAAGTAATTAAATTTATTTATAATATTAATTTTGCTTTGTTTTACATTTTATTTATTTTTTAAAACTTATAATTTGATTAGTTAATTGTTATATAAAAATATATGAACATTTATATAATATTAAATAATTTTATTTATTATTTTTATCTAATTGTCAAAAAACAGTTGTTATAATATAAATAAAATTTTAAATTTTTACTATTAGTAGGTTTTAAACTTATAATCTATTATTTGAAAAAGTAATAACTTATTTACTTTACTAAGTTATTATACTTTTAATAAAAAAATTAATTTAATTAGGTCATACAAAATTATATACTTAGTATTATATTATAAAATAGTAAGCAGAAATATGAGTATGCAATCTTTTTTTTATATATATATATATATTTTTTTTAAATAATGCTAAAAAAAGCTTATTAAAGCTTATTATTTTACAATTCAAATATCTAATATGAACTTTTTACATTATTTATTAATAATATTAAATTCTATTTCTACAAAATACAATTGTAATATAATATTTACTTAATTTTAAATTATATGTAATTAGAAATGTTAAAAGTTTAGTTTAGTCTAACTTAACTTCAAAAGTAAAGTCTTTATTTTATATATATTTTGTATATATATACATTTTTTTAATGCTATATTTAACATACAAGTTGCATGTAAAATACAAGTTAAGATCCAAGTTTGACTTAAGACAGAACTTTAATAAAGACTTGAAGTTAACACAAAAAACTGACTTAAATCAGACTTTTAATATCCTTATATGTAATTTACATTAATATTCATTTTATTAATAATGATAATTATATAGACTTTGATCTTATAACTTTGTGATCTTATATTTTTTTGCAGCAAAAAGAGAGTTTGAAAGGTTGCAACTAATTCTAAAGAAATACTTTGCAGCAAGCATCTTTAATCTATACAGATTCAAAATATAAAAATTTATGCTTTTTGATAATCTATTTATTTTCAGAAGGCATATATATTATAATTACTTAGATAAGCTATTAAAATATCTACCAAAGATATATATAAGTTGGCAAATATTAAAAATGTTAGTAAAATATTAAAACTTTGCAAAGGCAAAATTCTAATAAAAGATATCTTACAAAGAGTATTAGTTTTATGATCATTTAATTTAAACTTAAATTATAGATAATAATAGATATGTACTAGTATATTATATTAGTAATAGTTATATTTTAGACAGTTGAGTTTAAGCAAATTTTGCAGTAAATATAATTAGCTGCTTATTGCAAAATTTACTTAAACCCAACTGCTTAGAATATAACTATTACATATTAATAATAAGCTATAGATTTAACACATTTGGCATAAAGATTACAGTTTTGACAACTTTTATTAGTTTCTTTAGTTTCATTATATTTTTTGTCAGTTTTACTATTTCATTCTTTTTGGAATTTTTTGGCAAAAACTAAAACTAGAATTTCAACTTTGTTAATATAAAGCACCTAGATTTTGCTTAACAACTATAGACTAAACCAACTCAAACTATATATTAAAAAACACTTAAACAAATAAATGTTTAATATAATAAAGTTGACTAACTTAATATAAATAAAAAGTATATTATAAATTAGAAATTTATAAACTTAACTTACTATTTTAATATGAATAAATAAAGTTTGTACTTATAAGTTAAATTTATTAAAAAAAAAAAATATCTATAATGATTTCTGAAAACAAATTAGCACTGATTTATGCAGTATATATATATACAAATAAGTATATATATATTTAAATTTTTTTAAAATCTATTTTAAAAATTAAGAATTATAGAGCTAAACAGATAATATTAAGGCTAATTGATAAGGCTATAGAGCTCTATATAGAGAAAAATAATTAAAATAATAAATGCAAACTAATAAGCAATTTTACAAATAAAGAAATTACAACTAACTAAAAGAATAAGTAATCTTATAATTATTAGCATTGACAATGTCTGAACATTCTAATTAAAGTATATATAAAGTACAAAATGTTTGGACAAAAAAAATCTTAAATACAGATTCTTGTATAAGCAATAATCAAATAATCATACTATTTGATCTGTAATAAGTGCATAAATAAAAACTAATTTTTAAAACAAACTTATATAAAATTTAAGAAATCTGACCTTTATACAGGTACAATTTCTTATAAGTACAGAATTTCTTAAAACCAAGAGCATAACTGTAGCATAACTGTAAATAGGTTTAATAGTAATTTATAATTGACTTTTTGGTTTAACAGTCAAATCTTTTTATAGCTATACTCTTGATTTCAAGAAATTTTGTACTTATAAGAAATTGTGCCTATATAAAGATTAAATTTTTTATGCCTTATATATTATAAGTTTGTTCTAAAAATTAGTATGCTTATAAAGAGGTTGTAACTCTATAGAGAATGAGTATATAGAAAGCAGACTATATCTGTTAATATAACAGATGTAAATAAATTAATTAATAAATATAAACCATATTGTTGTATAATCTATGCACTATTTTATTGATAGCACATTATACCAACTTATCACATCAATAGAAAAAACTCTAAGACAATATAGTTAGCAATAAAAAGCTAATTTATTTGACAGCCTACTTATTTTACTGACAACAATTTACTAACAAGTTCATTTCATCAATAATTATTTTATTAACAATCAACTCACTAACAAAGCAATTCTGATTACTGTTGTTAGTATTAGGTTTAGAACTAGTTATAGTTAGTGCAATTTTAAAAAAACTTCTTAGTAGAATAATTGTCTGTGAAATAAACTTGTTAGTGAATTAATTGTTAATAAAATAATACAGACCCTTTATTGATACCTATATTTTGTTTAAAAATTTAAAGTTAGCTTAGTAAATAAATATAATTAAATGTTATCTAATAAGTTAATAGTTGTTGACATAGTCAACTAATTACTTTATAAATATTTAACATATATTAAGAAATTTTGTCACTAAAAAAATCTTTAGAGATATTGATATGCAGAGTGTCAACTATATTTTTTGATAATAGTTCAGTAAATGAATCAGTTTTATATATATCCTAGTCTAGTAATCTAAGCATTTATATCAAGAAAAACAGAATAGATTATATATGAACCAAAACACAACTAACAATTTGGCAAAGTAATCAATAAAAAGAAGAAAAAAGTGCTAGTAGAGCATTGGTTAATGTATAAAAAAAAAGAAAAAAGTTTACAGAAATAAGTATATACAAAGGTTGTGAAAGTAGATCAAAGCAAACAATAAACAAATATGAGAAATAGATAAGATGAGACCATAACATGAGAGTAGTATCAGAGTTACTAATAAAGAAAATTAACAATAAGATAAATATAATATTAGAACAGATATTAGAAAATAAAATAATAAAAAATAGAAAAGAGATAAAATAAAGTTATTAGGATTAAGACAAATAGAAAAACTAGAAATAGAACTAAGTGTGGCAACTTAGTGAAGTGAATAAGTTGTCATACTCCCAAGTAGTAGGTTGTGAGTTCAAAACCCACTAATAGCAATATTTGAATAATCACCTATATAATATATAGACAGTATTATGACAACAGCATTCTGTTGATCAGTTGGGATAGGATATCTGTAACTATGGTTGCACTAGCATGACTGGCAGGTCTGGGGCATTTGTGTAACCTGTTACATAGCAAATACAAACTGGTACCAGACAGTGCAAACCTAAAATAAGTCTTTAGGCTATGTAAATCTGTAGAACTAGGAAGCTAAAGCTTACTTGAAAATTCTGAGTAGAGAAGTAATATGAAACTTTGATGGTACTACTGTAAAGGCTAAACCTAGAAGATGGATACCAATGTGAAGGAATCAGCCAGGTAAAAACCTTAGATAAATGGTACCACTAACCAGGCTACTGGATTTCAAACCAGAAGAAAAGGATATTAGGCTGGCCTTAATATACCAAGAACAGGTTATAGTCCTTTTAGACTATCTGGATTGGAAGTCTGAGATCAAAGTAGAAGTATACTAAAAGTATTAGGGATATGCTGTAAAGTTAGTGCTGGGTCTGGGTGAACTTTGTAAAAGTAGTCCTTGTTAGTGTTCTAAAAATAAATAGATAGTTAACAATGAAGAGCTTTTTGCATTTTACTGGCAAATGATATACTCTAAAATTTGTAATAGCCTGAAAACCAGTACAAAAAGAGTAGGTACTATACTGCTTAGACAGTATACTAGTTAGGTATATACAAAGGTTAGTTGGGGTTACATCATGACAGAACAGATGGTCAGAGAGTTTAAATAGATAATTTTCTAGTAGGTTATAGGTATGGCATCTAGTATAGAACCTTAGAGTGAACTACTTAAATAGGTAACCAAAATTTGCATATGTGACTAGTTGTACTCTTATCTTTGTAAAAATAGTTATAATAACTAATTCAATAAAAGTTAATAAAAATTGTCATAAAGTATGGTCTTTAACAAAAAAAAGAAAAAAAAAAAAAGAAATAGAACTAATTAGAAAACAAAAATTAAATAGCATAATTACAAACTAATTAATAGAGATTCTAATATGAAATAAGAAGAAAAATAAAAGAAAATACATCTTCTATACTAACAAAGCATTATATAAGAAAAAAGAAAAAAACAGTATAAAAAAAATAGATATTAGTTGAGTACAAATAGAAGATAAAAAAGATTAGCTAGAGAAGCAAACTGCATTAGAACTTAAGGGATGGTTTTCATCAATGATAGCAGAATTAGCAGCAATATAAATAGCAATCTTAACAGTTCTAGAAAAAAAAAACATAAAAGTATATACAGACAGCATTGTGATATTAAAAAATATTAATAAAACAATTCAAAATGTAGAAAAAAAAATTTCTAAAGAGAAAAAATATGATGTGGATAATAAACATTATTGGTTTGATTAAAAGCAAAACATTAAAATAAAAATAATCAAAATTAAAAATCATAATAAAGATAAGTAAAATGACAAAGTAGACTTTCTTGCAAAAAAAAAAGCAACTTGTAAAAATATAATATATGCAAAAAGATCAAATGTGATGAAATAAAATACTATTTAAAGTGAGAAAACAAGAAAATTAATATACTAACAAAGCTTTTGTATAAAATAATAGCAAATACCAAAATTGAAACTAGTTAAAAAAAAACAAATGCAATAAGAACACTAGAATTAAAAATAGAAAATATATTATATAATTAGTCAAATTTTTAAAAAAATAAATAAAACAAATAAGTTTATTGTATATTAAGAAAACTTAACACAAGAAGAGCTATAGCAATTAAGTACATAATAAACAGCCTACTAATGCTTAAAAAGCTAAACAGAAGAAGACTAGAACTGCAGAGTGTCAGCTATACCAAATTAGAAAAAAAGAAACTCAAACATACTTAGCAAGTTGTAGTAAACAAAAAAGTTTGTAAAAGCAAATTCAAAAAGTTGCAACAGCATAAAATGAATTCAAAAAAAAAAAAAAAATCTCATCATAAATTTTGTATAAAGCTTATTTAAAAAAACAAAAGCAGAAGAAATTACAAACAGAAAAGTGCTAATAAAAAGACTTACAATACTAAAAATAGAAAAAAAGCTTAAATAACTCTTAAGCAAGCAGGCAATACAGAAGTGCACAGATATAGTAATAAGAATAATATAAAACATCTTTTATAATTAAGTATAAAGAGTTCAATATAAAAAAATACAAGCCTAAGAAAAGAAAACCAACATAATAAATAAAATAAAAAAAAATACTTATGCAAAAAAAAAGTCAAAAAAAAAAAGAAAATAATAAACAAGCAAAAAAAAATAAAAAAAAATAAAAAAAGCAAATTGAATAAAAGAAGATGCTTAAAAGACAATAAACATGCTTGTTATAAAAGAAAAAAACTTTTCTAATATAACTTTAAGTAGTTAGATGTGTAGTCTATCTCTAACTAAGATAATACAATAGGTTGTATTTAGATATTATTAGAATAGCCAAGTAATACTAAACTTAGATATTAGAAAAATTCTATTAATTATATATATATATAGTTTCAAAAAGCTTAATAAAATATAATAACTATATTATATTTTAATAGTTAATTAAATTCTTTTATCTAATTACTATATATATATATATATATTTTCTTTTAAGCAGTTATACTAATGCTTTATTAAGATTTTGAAATTACATTTGCAATTATATAAATATTCTTAACAATTAAGCTAGCATTACCTAGCCACTCTAATAGTACTTAAGTACAATCTGTTGCATTACTTTAAGTAAAAGTAAGCCACTCATCTAACTACTTAAAGTCTATAATGAAAGAGTCTTTTCCCTTTTATGACAAGCTCTAAAATTATTTTTTGTACTTTCTTTTCAATTTGTTTTTGTTTTTCTTTTGCTTTTTCTTTTCTTTCTTCTATTACTTGCTAATTTGATTTTCCTTTTTTACTTGGTGCTTTTCTCTCTTTTTTTTTTTTCTTTTTATCCTATTTGTTATTCTTTCATTTTTTTCTTATTCATTGATCTTCTCATATTAGATTTTCCATACTTGATTATAGAATATGTCTTAGGCTGTTCTTACTATTACCTTTATAAACTGCTATCTTGATTTTGTACTTAGAAGTCACCTCAATCTGTTTAGCATTTCTTTTGGAATAAGACCTTTGATTAATGCCTCTCTTATTTTAACTTTTTTTACTTCTGTTTTCCCAAAGAGCACTATGTATAATACATATTGAGGGACTTGAACTTTTTCTTTTTTCTTTAACCTTTTTCAGGCTGTTGTAATAATTACTTTTTGGATTCTTTTTTACAGATTTCTTTGTCCCTTACATGCTGCCAAATGTGTCTGTGTTTCTTTTGTTTTATTTTGGCACATTTGGCATTCTGTTGTTGTATATACCTCTGGTCTTCTTTTGTTTAGTTCTTTTAAAGTTGAAAGTTTATCCATTATGCATTTTATAAATGCACTTTTTTTGACACTACTTCTTCTGATACTACTTTTTCTTGTTATACAATGTACTCCTTTAGATATCTTTAGTCTATTCTAAAAACATGTTCAATCATAAATCATAACTTCTGTTTCTGATTCTAATTCTCTAATTGCTTTTATTTCTTTTTATTCCACTCCTAATCTTGCATTCATTATCAATTTGCATAGCAGTCTTGCTAGTATGTCAGTATGTTTGTTTTCCTACTTTAAGCAGTACTCTATTTCTTTACAACTGACTTTTTTGACCTATATAATTTCTTTACTTGTTATATTATTTTTTGCTAGACTATCAGCTTTATCATTTTATCTATCTTTACTGTGGCTCTTAACTTTAACCAACTCTATCTGAATGTTCTTTGTTCTAATAAGTTCTCTAATTTTCATTATTTATATTGCATTCTTTTTTTTAAGAATTGCTGCATTGTTATCTGTATATATTTCTATTTGCTTCTCTCTTGGTATCATTAAAATTGCAGCTCATATTGCTACTAACTCAGTTATTGTTGATGTTTGCCATTCTTCTAAACTTAATGCTATCTCTTTTTCTGGCCATTCTTGTGTTTCATCTGTTTGCACTCATTCTATGCCTATACTACTTCTGCTTCTTGTATCTTCTTTAGTTTTTAGATTTGCTACTCTATCTGTATATATTACATACTTGTTTTTGTTTCTTGTTATATTTTTTCTTAAAACTTCTACTATTTCTTGACTAATGCTGTCTTTTAGCTTTTGTCATCAGATTATCTTTACTTCTGGCTCTTCTATTATTCTTAGTTCTTTAAGTTTCTGTTTTCTTGTTATTGGTTTGTTTGTTTTTATTGTTTCTTTTATTTGATTTATTGTTATCTTAATTTTGTTGCTGCCTTTTTTTATTAATACATCTGAAATCATATTGATTCTGTTATTTACTCTTATCTACTGTTGGCAGCTATCTTTTTGGTATTCTTTTTCCCTTATACAACCCTTACATTTGTTAACTTTGATAGCTAATTCATTTTCTTTACTTTGCATTTGCTAATGTTCTATTAGTACTTTTTTTTTTCTTCTTGACTATCTTTTCTAATTGTTGATTGTTCTGTGCACTATATGTTACTAATTCTTTTCTTCTTTTATCTTCTAAGATATACTTCCATCTCATTTGCATTGCTTGAGTGTTTTGTTTAATTGTTCTAAATTGCCTTTTAACTTCTCTATTTTCTGATTTAATAAGCACTTCTAGTTCTATTACTTTAAACTATTCTGCTTTTTTTTTTTTACTTAATAGATCTTGGTAACTTTTTAGCTACTGCTATGTAATTAATCTCTCTTTTTTTGTATTTATCGTCTGGCTTAGATATATTAAGCCTGCTTCATTTATTCTAGTACTACTTCTTTTTTGTAATTATATATCTATAAGTTCTTTTATTTTGATTTTATATCCAAATATTGTTTATAGATTGCCTTCTATTCTTATATTTATATTAAGTTTTCTTGCTTTTAGCAATGTTAAATAAGCTAAGTTACTTTTCTAACCTTTTATATTTTCTGACATTTTTTTTATTTTCTATATATCTTTTATTAAACCTGCTCTTTGGCACCCTTTTGTTATTTTTAATTTTGTTAACTGACCAAGATTATCTTGTCTGTTTAGTCTTGCTAATAGGCTATTTATTTGTTTTGTTATTAACTCTTGTCATAATGTTTTGCAGCTTCCAAGACCTTTGTATTCTATTATGCAGTTTTTAATGTTCTTTGTAAATTGCTTTTTTGTTTCACTAAACTTATTATTGGTTGGTGTATTTTGCTTATACTTCTTTCTAACATTTTTGTTAGCTGTAGCATGTAACTTTATTTTGATATTATTACCATATTGTTTATATATGCAATCTGACTCATCATTATCTTTTTGTATCTAAGATTTCTTATTGTTTGGCTAATTATTTCTTTAGCTTTTTTTTTGACTAACACTTCACTTATTTTATTATTTAAGCATATCCTTAGTAAGTGAACTATCTTGTTTTTTGCTTTTTCTGTTATCTTGCTTCCTTCAAAAATCATTTCTTTTTCTTCTTTCTTTACTTTTGTATTTATTATTAACAGCTTTGACTTAGATCTATTATCTCTATATTATTTATTTTATAAAATTCTTCTGCTATTTTTAATATTTTCATTAGCTATTTTTTACTATTTGCAATCCATGTTGTGTTATCTGCATATGCAATAGCTGCTTGGCAGTACTTTGTAATATTGTTGTATTGCATTTCTCTTTTGATTTATTGTTCTACTATATATTCTAAATTTTTATCTTCTTGTATTTTCTTTAACAGTAGATTGTAGAAAAGTCACTATATTAATAGAGATATTACTTCTTCTTGATTTATGCCATCTTCTGCTATTATCTCTTCTGTTAGATTATAAGCTGTAATAATTTTTAGTTGTTTTTATGATGTATTTCATTATTCTTTTAGATACTTTAACTTTTTGCAGTGCTAATTCTAAACTCTTAAGTAAAACTAAGTTAAATGCTTTTTTTATGTCTTGTAGAAGTATCTATACTTCTTTATCTTTCTCTTTTGCTTCTTTTATTATTATGTTGAGAATATGTACTGGTTGTTCTGTTGTGTTACCTGAAAGGTCTACATAATTTGGTCCTTTGATTATTTCTTTTTCTGTAAACACTTTGGCAAGCCTTCTTGTTAACACTTTTGTTACAATTTTCCTAAATGTTTCTATTAGGGTTATTGGTCATATATTATTTAAACTATATTTCTACTTAACATCTTTAGAAATTGGATAAACTTGTGCTATCTTTTATTTAGTTGATATCCTTTCTTCTTTTAGATATAGATCTGTGAAGCTTCTAAATACTTTTTGTGTTTTCTTTTTAGCTTATGTTATCAGGATGTAACTTATATCTAATATGCCTAAAGCTGTTTCTGTCTTCAGTTCTCTTAATGTTTCTTCTTATTCTTTTTTTTCAATTTCTTTTTCAATTTCTGTATACTATTCCTCTTTAATGTTTTCTTGTAGTTTATTTATTTTTTTTCACTTTTTTGACATCTCTTCTAATCTTGTATTTCTTTTTCTAAATTGTTTTTTATAATGTTCTGTTACTTCTATTCTAATATTTTCTGAGCTTGTTAGCAGATTTATTTTTTTTTCTATTTGTTTGATAACTCTGTCAAGTACTATTTTCTTATAAGGCCTATTCAAAGGCTTGCTATCATCTTTCTTTGATCTGTTTTGATTATTTCATATCTTTTATCTATATTCTCTTCTATTTGTTTTCTTTGTATTTGCTCTCAGTTCTTTTTTTTCTTTTTCATTATTAGCTTCTTCCAACCTTTTATATTTTCTATCTATGCATTTGATCATTGTCTTTGTAGTTTTGGCAGTTTTGTGCTAATTTCCTTGCTTAATATCTTTAATTGTTTATTCATTTCACTTCTTTTCTCTTCTGTTATTGCTTGTGTTTTTTTAGCTTTTGTATACTTGATTAATTTCTATAACTTGACAATGCTTTCTTCTTATTGTTGTTTCTTCTGATTTCTTTTTCTGTTACTTATCATATTAAATACTTTTTTCTTAGATACATGTTTATTTGTTACTTTAATAATAGCTTAATCTATTATATTCTATATATTGTTTATTCTTTCTGCTTTTTTCTTTTCATTTTGTTCTTTCTTATGAATATCTTTTAGACTTTTTTTTATTTCTAACTGATTCTGTAGCTCTTTTGTATAATTTTTTCAATTTTCTTAATTGTATAAGTATATTGTTCTTAACTGCCTTTTTCTTTTAATTTTTGCTTTGCTTTTAACTGCTATTATATGTTTAATTCATATTCTACTATTACTATCTTGTGATTGCTCTCTGTAATCTCTTTTATCTCTTTGACTTCTGCTTTTTGTAGGCCTGAGACTAAACTATCTAATATCTATTATTATCCTATATCTACTTTTTTTAAGATAGTAGATAACTAGAGTAACTTTAGACAGTGAACACTTTTTGTAACCTCACTTGTTACTGTGTTATAACTAAGTCAGAAGGCATTTTATTTTAGAAAA
>CAJVQA010006520.1:0-14802 GCA_910591915.1 Cetraspora pellucida | reverse complement strand
TTAGAGCCCAAACTGGAGTTTCTAGAGCTGTTTTTTTGTTTTTCCACTATGTTTGTTTGGCTTTGTTTAGAAATTGAAAATCAGCAGAAAGAGTGTGCTCTTTTTTTTTAAAATTTTTTTATAACAATAAGTTTTTTTACTATATCAGATTAACAACTCAAATTCTGTACAGAAAATCATGCTATTTAAATAATGAAGATTATTAAAATAAAAAAGAAATCAAAGTAAAAAAATTTTAAGATGCAAAACCAAATTAAATTATCATAATCAAGAACAAACTAGCATGACAATTATATAATTTTGTCTTGCAAAAAAATTATCTAAAGTTCAAATATTTTTAGAATAGTAGTAATAAATAAATATGACAGTTTATTTTTTAATATCTTGAATATTTTTTGATAATTTGAACAAATTATCATTTATTATAACCTTTGAATCATTGAATTAGTCTCATAAATGCTTTTTATAGTAAATGAAGCATATTTTTTAAAATTATTAACTTATTAGTCCAAAATAGAAATAAAAAACAAATACTTATAAAAAAATTGAATTTGTTTATGAATATAACCAAAAAATATATATATAAACAATAAAATTTTAAGTGATTTCATGTTATTCATAAAAAAATTTTAATAAAAAACTTAAAGACTATATTTATTGTTTGATAACAATAATAAATATGCTAAGAACATTTTTTGATTAGTAATTGAATTATCTATAATCAAATCTGAATTACATAATAATATGTACTTGGCAGATCTGTTCAGCTATCATTTTTTGAGAGTAACACTAGAGTTATTTCTTTGAAATATCATATGATCATACACTGTCTCTAAAACTAAGAGATTGCTATAGACACAACAGTACATAATATAATTCTCCTAATTTTGTCATATTCTAATACTAACCTTAACTATAATGCAAGCTATGTTGTATCATTAAAGTTAGTGCTAGTCATTTGCTATATTAATAAGCTGTGTCTGTAGCAATTCCCTAAAACTACTCCAGGATTGCTATCAAATTTTCACTTTCATGTGATGATCATCCAATAGTATGTTTCATTTTAATGTAACTTTACATGATTATAAAGATCAAAACAAAACATTTGCTTTTCAAAAATTACTTATTTCTCAAAAACTTGTATAAGAAACTACCTTTTGAGCTCTAACAAAAAAAATTTCTTGTATGATTTTACTATTACTTTTCTTAAACCTATCTCTATTATAAATACTAACTTTAACTTAAACGAATTTAAAGATTTTTAAAAATAGTCATATAAAAGTGAAAATTTTGATGATGATACTAAGAAAGTTTTGTTTCTAAGAACTGTTCATGGATTTTCTGAGTTAGGGTTAGTGGTTTTAGTAATATCATGTAAATTATACTGTTCCTAACTGTTCATAAACTCTCTGGTTTTAGTGAATGAAAAATTTTAAAATATATTAGATAAAGATTATTATTTTGTATCTTAATTTTAGTTTTTTATGATTAGAGTTATTTATTTTTAGTCATAGGTTAAAAGCCTATACCTCAGGTTAAAAGTCTGCAAATTGTCTATTTTTAAAACCTGATCCAGCTTACATTTAGGGTTAAAATTTTTTTCTAGTCTAGCCTAACTCACATTTAAAGTTAATAATTTTTTACTAGTCTGATCCAGTTTGCATATATTAAATTTTTTTTTAGTCTGACCTAATCTACAAAAATTTTTTATATAATTTTATAAAATTTTAAGCTCACTCTGACTTGCAATTATAAAATTTTGCAAATTTTTTGACTTAACCTGATCTGCAATTATAAAATTTTGCTTCAGGTCTGGCCCAGGCTGCAGAACCCAATGCAGGCTTCTATTCTGAATACATTTTAAGAATGCTCTTAACAAACCTTCAAATTTTACTAATAACCTTTAACATTAGTAAATGTAATGATAACATGATATATATATTCTCAAAAATGTAAGTTTTCTGCTACACTCTAAACAATCACAGTTTATTTTTGTTTTTAATAAAACAAAAAAAATTATTTTTTGTTGATGAAATGTAAAGTGTATAAATATAGTCATCTCTTATTAATATCAACCTATTTGAATTGGTTTAAATTCATGTTGATAGTGATATTAATGAAGAATTATATTAAAGTTGATATATATGAGGAAATTTTAGTATATAAATTTATAAAAATTTGATTTATAGTCTAGGTTGATATTAACAGAATTGATATTAATGAAGGATAACTGTAATAAGTTACTTAGAAAATTGATTTTCATTAGCCAATCAGGCGAATATCCCACTATGATGATAAATTTATGTTAGGGTCAAGACTTTCACTAATTGCCATTTTTTTTAGTCATAAACGTACATTAGGGTCAGGTTTATAATTATAACGACACTAAAATTTCACAAGAAATTTTTTTTAGAAGATGGTTACATAGAGTTACGTGATTTCACGTTACACCTGATCTTGTAATCTAATTGGTCAATTGCTGTCGATCAGTGAATATCTGTATGTAACAATAAATATTAAATGTCACGGCTGATGCTGAATTTGGCTGATGTTGAAGTTCACTGATGATCGTCCAATAGTAAGTCGTGATTAAAGAATTCAAAAACAAACGTTAATTTTGAAAATACCGAAAACTTACAGAGAAACAACCTTTCATGCATTAGCAAAAAAGTTTTCTTTTTTGATTTTATTATATAGCTCACTGACTCTAACCTTAATATAACCTTTAACACTAATTTAAACGCTAACCCTAACATAAATGAACTCTGTATATAACAACAAAATTGTCTTATGATATGTCACGTGAACATCCGCATCAGCCAAATTCAGCATCAGCCGTGACAATTTGTATATAAAACTTGTTTAAATATATATTAATATATTGAATGACAAAAATTAATATAAGCAAAATAATTTATAAATATGTATTTGAATTATAAATCTAATTGCTTAAAAAAAATGTCTGGTTCGTACAAACTTTACAGTCTATTAAAAGTATACATTCTATATATATATATATATTTTTTAACATACACAAAATAGTAGTAATTCAGGTTAATTTTTAATTTTACAATACAAAAAAAAAAACTTAATCACCAATATTGACTAAACTATCTAGTACCAAATTGTATAAAAGCCAAAAAAATAAATGTATAAATGTATAAATAGATAATTATCCGATACACAATTCTTTTAAAAATTTTTTTTTTGACTAAGAATAATATTGAAGCTTTTACGATAAAATCTAAATTAGATAAATCCCAATAATTTAAATATTATATTTATATATCCCACCAAATATATATCAAGAGTTCACAATCCAGGGATTCAAATTAAAGCCTCGCTTTTCTGTTATTCGGTCACCAGACATAAAGATACTACATAAATGAGGTTTTTTCGCCGCTTTCATTTCTTTTAAATATTCAATAACTGCTGCAACGTGATCATCCGTTAAATGATTGGAGGAATGTAAATCCAAATGCTTTAAACAAGATCTACTATCTTTGAGAAATGTTTTTAAAGATTCTGGTGTAATCATCCATTGTCCTTTAATATTTAAGGTTGATAATGTATTCGGCCATCTACGACTCATTTGTGTTAACAATTCTTCAACATTAAAATCTCCATGACAAATAAATGTCGTTATTTCAAGTCGATTATTATTGTTAAAGAATTCCATAAAATCCTTAGTTTCTCCTTGACGAATTTGTAATCGTAAATCAATAATATTTATACAATGTCGAAGTGCTTTTATTAAAATTTGTGAACCCTCTTCACAATTTCCAACTCTTGGTAATACAACATGTTCTAAACTATTATGTGAATTTTTAACAATAGCTGCAATATCACATGGATCTATCCAATATCGCGCAGAATCTAAAAAATTACAATAGAATCTAAGTGTCTTTAATCGTGGAAAAAATACTTTTGCCAAAGGTCGCATTTTTTCTGCCAAATAAATGCATTGTATAAATTGAATAATTTCTAAATTCACACATGTTGCCAATGGTTCTAATGAATCACAATGTGCGAAATTGCAATATTCAAAATGAAGTGTTGTTAAAGTATTTGCTTGTGTTCTAAGTGCATCAAGAGTTCCGATTAAAATAATTTGAAGTCGTGTTTGATAATCCCAAGAATATTTAAAAGCTTTTAATCTTTTCTGAGCCTTAATAAAAACACTTAAAGCTTTAACTTCCATTTCTTGTTCAACACCACCGACCCACATAGTTTCAAGAGTTTCTGACACTTGAGACATGGCACGAAAAATATCTCTTTTACCTCCATGTTTACTTACACAATGAAATGCTTTAAGTCCAATTAAACAAGTATCAGCTTCAGTTCCAGTTAAAAGAGGTACCAATGGCATAGGTGCTTCATGAGATAAATCTGATAATGAAAGAATTTCGAATGTTGGACACCTATTCATAAACAATTTAAATAACTGTTCTGCAATTAAAATTCTTAAAAAAGTTGATTGTTGCTCATCACCAATATTATTAGATTCTGTTGCAAGCCAATCGGACACAGCATTATATAACTCCACAAATTTTAATTCACGAAGAAAAGACGGATAATCAAAAATTGCTGGACTTTTAGTTGTTGAAGGTGGTAATATTACACCATTACTAATGAGATATGCTTTTGATTTTTCACAAAGACAAGTAATGTATATTTGTATGATTTTGGCTGTTTCAAGTGACGGTCCGTTCACAGTTCGAAAAGGAGATCTCCATAATAAAGGAACAACTACTTTACACCAACTCCTATTAACCAGAAGAGAAGAATAAAGAGAGCCTTTATCAAGATATTCAAAGACTTCACGAAGACATTCTGGTGGTAAAGAGGTAGCAGCGCTTTTATAACCTAATAAATGACGTTCAAAATCAACAGGTTTTTGCTTCGTGGACGAAAACGTTGCACCCATTTTTTTTTCTTATATTAAAAGAATGCTAAAAATGTCGAGAATTCGAATTTTCATATAAGTATGCAGGTCATGCAAGAATTAGCCAATCAAATATCAACTTTGGTGGTCCAATCATTTAAATCCAATTTATCTGACTACAAATTTATTTAAATTAGGAAAGTTTTATATTACATAATTTAAGATCCGAAATCGAGAATACCAAACAAACGTTTTAATGTACATAAGTACGTGCGTACGTACCAATACGTACATCCTTTTCCATTTGCTCATCCATGGAGATGTCAGTGATATGGTATTTAGAATTACAATTTAACACGAAACATTAATACGTATCCAAGTTAAATCGGAGTAAGTACATAGTTCCGGGTACATTACCGCCATTTTGTATAAGATATATTCCCGAAGATCGACGTGCCGTATATTTGATATCAATATCAGATATGTAGTATTTGGGCTTGAACAAATATCATAGGTTTTCTCTGGGTAGCACTCATATAAAGATTGTATAAAAAATTGCTAAATATTAAATAATTTACCTTCGCAAGGCTGGACACAACAAAAATAATAAATTATCAAGTATTTAGCATTTTTTAACAAACACTATATTTATTATTACGCAACCTCTATTTATTATTGTATACAAATTAGATCAATGCAAGAATGTAAAGTAAATAAAATCACGTTACAATTTATGCATAACATGATCATAAAAAAAGAGTACAATTGTTCTAAATAAAATTAAAGTCTAGCAAACCCACGAGACATGTATAAATGTTTAATAATCATAATTAATCAACTGCCATAATCGTATCTCCATTTCCACCTTCAACTTCAATATCTTTAATTTCACCTTTGGTTTTGTCCGTACTTTGAACATCTGTAGGAGTATCTTGTGTCATTGTAACTTCTTCAAGCTTAACTTCTTCGATATTAGATTCTTTAGAATTGGGTTCTTCCGTTTTAGATTCTTCGGTTTTGGGTTCTTCAGTTTTGGGTTCCTCAGATTTGGGTTCCTCAGGTTTGGGTTCAGGTTTGGGTTTTGGTTTTGGTTTTGACAAGATTGGGGATGCAAAATGTACTAAATTCTATATTTATTAAATGCACAACATAAGTACATTTATTATTCATTGTGCAACCTTCTAACAAATTGTTAACTAACCTCGCGCTCCTTGTAAATTTCTCGGCACATAACTGCTGGCGGTTCATATTTTGGCAAACTTTCTTGTGCCTTCAATTTCTCATTTAACCATTCTGATATTTTTGTTGCCTTTTCTACAATGCTCTTCTTTTCTTCTTCAGGAATATGTGAAAATCTTTCATCATTACTAGATGCATTGAGAATGAATGATTGTATACTTTCTCTTAATGATTGCTCGGCTTTTGGTCGTTCTTCTGCTTCACGATATCGTTCAGCTATGGGCCCTCCATACGTTTTTAACTGGTCAAGTTTTTCAACGTATACAGATTTACTGGCATCTTCCCCTTCATCATAAAGCCAGTTTTCAGTATCATTAAGGAGTTGAAGAAAATTATCTTTATCGTTAGGATTAACATATTCACTATAAACCGTCTCTATTTTAGATCGAGTGTCATAAACGTATTCTTCAAGCGCGTTTTTTTGCGTCTCTGTATCAGCCACAAGCTTATCTGATACGATCATTTCCACTTCTTGTTCCTTGAATTGTGTGATAACCGATTTTTCTAGTCCATTATGACAAGAAGTGATTGGCAAGTCTCCCTTTTTTACGAGCTTTTTCACTTTCTTGACAGGAAGACTTGGAGGCTTAGCATTTTCTGCTGTACCATCAGTATCCATCGGTTGTGGTTCATTTGTTGTCGTTGTTGTGTCTGTAGTAGTAGTTGTTGTTGTCGTCGTAGTAGTCGTTTCTTCTTTTTCCTCCTTAATTACTTCTTCCATAATATGGGCGTTATCCACGGAAAGTATTCCATTCATATTAAGTCTGGCCTTAACCCTAACTATACTTAAATCTCCTTTTTCTGTGGGTGTTACTCGGTTAATAGAAAATTTACCAATCCAAGGGTTAGTATTCGGAGTTTTATGTGGTTCAGAATAGTGAGCTTCAATGTCAAATGGTTCCTTTCGATAAAATGTCAAGATTTTTGTTGATGGAATGTTGTTTGATTTTGGGAACACGATAAGCTCGGATTCTTCATCAGGAATTTCGGGTATTTTATTCCACGTAATTTTAATAGGATAAGAAGTAATATCTTGAACACTAAATTCGCGAACCTTAAATACTGGTGAAAGAATAGCACATTGAAGTGCACATCCACGAGCAACTGCTTCATCTTGGTTAAGAGTATATTTGAGTTCTTGACCAAAAAATTTTGAAATTCTCTCTTTAACAGCTGGAATGCGTGTTGATCCACCAACTACTTCAACTGAGTGAATATCTTCCAAAGAAAGCCCTGAATCTTTAAACGCTTGTTCAAGTGGTCCCTCTATACGATTAAGAAGATTTTCGCTTAATTTTTCAAATTCATCACGAGAAATGATAGAACTGACGTCGATATCATTCATTATTGATTCTACATTAATAGGAGCTTGAGCATTAGCAGAAAGAACTTTTTTCAGTTTTTCTACACCTGCACGAAGGCGAAATAATGCTTTTGAATTTGATTTTATGTCAATCTTGTATTTCTCTTTAAATACTTCGGCAAAATGGTCTATTAAAATCTGGTCAAAATTTCGACCACCAAGATGTCTATCGTAAGCGGTGGATTTAACTGTTAATTGTCCCTTGAGAAAGGAAACAATTGCCACGCTATAACTCGAGTAACCAATGTCTACAAATACGACATTTCGAGGTTTGTCCTCGGGCAAGTCAGTCTTTGTAATACCATAACCTAATGCTGCCGCACTAATATCATTTAACAAGCGCAAGCAGTTTAGACCGGCAACTTCAGCCGCATCAAGGATCCTACGGCGTTGTGCATCTGTGAACCAGCCAGGAACTGAAATCACAACATCAGAAATTGGAATTTTAAGCTCAGCGGAAGTAATATCCTTAAGTTTGGTAAAGTACATTGCAACCAATTGCGTAGAAGTAAACACGCGTTGCTCGCCATGATATTGAACCTACATAAATAAATAAATAAATTCGTAAATTAATTGCTCAAGTCTTTTTTTTAAGTTTTGAGTATCAGATCAATTAATGAATCAAAAAGATTATGTTCCAGCATACAATCTCAATTAATAATGTGTAGATCATCTGATCATACTATCCTGAATATCCTGAAATGAGATATCCAGAGCGACTGCCAAGAGCCCGGATCACATGGTTCATACAATAATTCGTTAATTTAACAAACAATAAGCCATAATACAAACAATAAGCCATCATTCGCGGAGACAGTCATGTGATCCAGGTTTTTGGAAATCTCATCCTGAAATCATTAGCTAATTCAACAATAGGCGTACCTTGGCAGCAACTTGACCATTTTCATCTACCAATTCTGCATTGATATACTGCTTTTCGACTTCATGAAGTTCATTGTCTTGAAATGAGTAACTAATAAGCCGTTTTAAAGACCCAACTGTATTTTTGAAGTTGGAAATCTCCTGCGTCTTGGCTGCTTCTCCCAAATATCTATTTTTAGGACCAAATGAAACTAACGACCTAAATAGTCGCGAGCATGTTATTTTAGATCTCGAGAATTATACACCGCAGCAATGTGTGACTAAATGTTACATACGGTGTAGTTCGGTTCGAAACCTCATTACAAATGACATCAATACCACGATTACGTGCTACAGCAATTTTGGATTGGAGATTACCAAAGTCGAAGCCTAAAACAAATCAAAAATCAATGAGGACTTTTATAGTATAAGTTAAATTGCAGGGCAGTAATTTATATATTTACAAACCTACGACAGACGACATTATGAAAGTTTTTTTTTAACTACAAATTACGAAGAAAGAAGACTGCAACTCTAATTTTTCGCTTTTAAATAGTTTTTATAGGAAAGTTGATCTAACCAATAAAAAAAAAAAATTCGGAACAATCTCGAAGTTCCAGTTCATTCTACGACATTCCTTGGTCTAATACGCAATTGTGATATGATAAAATAACCAAAGTGACATTCCTAAATTATTATAAATATATGATGTGATTAAGAATGTGATTATAAAAACTTTCGAAGTTACTTTATCTTGTATAACAATACTCTTCTTTTTATATCAATATTGTAGTGTGCGCCCAAATTTATCAAATTTTCAACGCGATGCAAAAACAAAAGTTTCCAAATTCCACTCTTAATTTTTTTAAAAAAAATAGGTGCAGGTTTTTGAAAATTTCCTCCCTACATTGAGTTTAGTTAAGGGTATGTCCAGAGCATTGCGGAGAATATAATAAGAATAATAGACTGGTCTTTTGATAATGCTACTACTATTTTCAGCAAATATATTTTTATTAACGTTAAGCGTAGCGCTGTGAAAAAGCTTGAGTCGACTACGTAGACAGGACTGACTCGGAGTCGACTTAGACAAAGTCCGAATGTAGGTAGGGATCTGCATATCTTTTGTCCCGGGAATTAGTCATTTGATTGGCTAATTTATGCTGATCCATACGTGATACGTATTAGTAAATCACATATTATCATTATCATATGCAAAATTACTCAAAGGATCGAGTCCTGATCAAAGTCCCCATTTTGAAGGACTTTTAACAGCACTACTTAAGCGTATATATTTTTTCTTTAAATCAACGTATTTACAACTTTGTAGTCAGCCAGATTTAGAGTTTATTATACTATACAGTCAACGTTCGAGATAACGAATTTTTGCATAGCGAATATTTTGAAATAACGAAAATTCTTTGCTTCATATAATTGTGTCTAATTATATAAAATTGTCTTTGATAATCGAATATTCCTATATAGTGAAAACATTAAGCCAGGATGTGAACTTCTCTATATTGAGCTTTAACTGTATATTTTTTTATTGGTTATATTAAATATAGTATACATAGTTACCTTCTCTAATAGTGATTTGAACCGGTTGGGCTATAATCGGTTAACCGACCTGAACCGAATAAATTTCGGATAACCGGTTGAGAATTGGTAATTGGGAACAGGAGCGACCGTTAAGGTTATACAAATCGCAGATCACTTCCGTGATCATCCGTTCTTCAATCAGCCAATCAAAATCGCGAATTTTGGTTATTAGTTTTTACAATAAATTCGAATATTTGAGGGTGAGTCAATAGAAATCAAGCAAATTGTTTTTATTAAAATTTTTTGGAAACTTTAAACAATAATAATTTAATAAAAACTTAATCAAATTTAATAAAAAATCTTTTAAATGAATTCTACAAATTTGTAGCATTTATTTTAAAAAGGTTTTATAAAATTTGATAAAGTTTTAGTTAAGTTATCTTTGCTTAAAGTTTCAAAAAATTTACTTAGAAAAAATTTACTTAATTTCTATTGACTCAACACCATTTATTAAAAATATAGGAAATATAAGGCCTGAAAAATAAAAATAATTATGTATAAGAGCTCAAAATGAAAATAATTATCTATAAAGATTCAAAATTTGAAAAATATTACAATCAAGAGACCGAATTTATCAATTGTAAGTTTTAATATTAAATGAAATTTTCTTTTGATAATTAAATTTATCACTTTTAAATTATTATTTCATTTATTTTCTTGGTGTCTTGCTAATTTCTAGAAGTAATTTAACATTTTCTATAAAGTTTTGTGGTTTTAAATTTCTTAGATTAATGTATAACAACTTCAAAAAAATATAATTCATATTTTATAACTAGTCACAATATTGGATACTTATTAATTGTGAAGGCTAATGCTAAAATTAGCTAATACTAAAAATTAGGATCTCTTTTTAAATCTATAAAACCTACTAAAATTCACATATATTTTTTTATTAATAAATACTACTTCCTAACTTTAACCTAACTATGAAAAAAAAGATTACAAAAAAGGTCCTAAAAATTTTTACAATTTAATAAAATATGAAAAATTTTTAGCATCAGTTGATTTCAGTATCAGCCTTCATATTAATTTAGAACCAAATAAACATTACAATACTGATAAATATTGTACTTAACTAGTCAAACTATATTTTGGTTAATTAAGTGAAAGAAAGCATCATATACAATACATAAAATAATACATTCATACAATTATGAAATTCAAAAACTACTATCATCATATTGCAAATACCTTATATATAATTATTTTCACTTTGGGTCCTTACTTGTAATTAGTTTCATTTTTTATGTTTCTATATATAATTTTCTAAAAATATTTATTAAAAATATTTATTAAAAATATTTATTAAAAATATTTATTAAAATTATTTATTAAAATACAAGTTAAATAAATTTACAATGCATGAAATAATTTTTTTTTACTTTCTAATTGATTCTTTATAGCAGTAATATAAACCATCACTTTTATATTGCTTAAATCATCTTCTTCCACCTCTTCACTATTCTCATTAACAATTTTATTTTCAACTTCTTCTTTAATTAAACTTATTTTTAATGTCTCAACATTTTTTTTAATCTTGCCTTTAAGATAGTCAAGACATATAATGCATTTGGATTAATTTTTTTGTAAACAAACTAAATAATAATCATGACCATATGACAGAATTCAGCTATCAAATAAATTAACATCACAATGCATATAATTGCACAAGATAGTAGTGTTGGGTTTTCTAGTAATAACAAAGCCTCATAGGAGATGACAGTCCATTATTTCATAACCTAAAGAAACAAACTTGTAAATATTAATACCATCAGATAAAATTTAAATAACAGAAGAACACTGATCAAGTTTTTGATAAATCTTAGTAAACATGTCTAAAAGTAATATAGAGCACTTCTTAGAAAGAAAGCTTAATTGTTTTAGTATATACGAATATTTGATGAAGTTTACAAAATGTTGTCAAAACTTATCCTCTCAGTATTGAAAAATAAAATATGCTTTTGCCTATAGCTGTTTAGTCATAAAAAACTTGAAAGTACATCTTTGAATAACATTATGAAAAATTTCTACAGAACTATTACTTAGTGAAGCAAGATGATTAGTAAACATGCTGATTATTAGATGACTAATCTCTATTTAATAAAAAATATTAGAAAAAATATTATGAGAGCATGTTTATAATTTCTTTGATCAAATTGAAGAAAAGATCACACCAACAATGCATGCAAGCTTCTTCATAAGCTTGCCAATTACCTTCTCGATAATGTATTGTATAAATATCAAGAACTAAAGAAATTAAGTTGCCAAACAGATCTGTCAAATAAAGAAACTCTATATTTTTGCATATGTAACCAAACTTTGAATTAACAATGTCAGCTATTTCCAACCATGCTTTGCACATGATACAGAGAATTAAATTGACTTTCTATAAACATGGCTTCTTATTGGGATTTTTACATTCTTCAAAAATATCTTTATAAATTTTGTTAAAAAATAAAGAATTTTCTCAAAAAACAAGTTTATGAGAGTTTAGTAACACATAAAAAGATTCCATAATAGATAAAAATACAGTAATGAATAAAGAAATAGACATATTGTTAGAAGGATATGTTGGTGCAATAGCTTTGTGAATATAAAACTGTTTAGGCTAGTTTGCGATAATGGGAATAGTATGATTAAAAATGTACATAGGCATAGGTTTGTGATCACATATGACTTTGAGAGCTTTTACATAATCTTGCATTTTTTTCAAATTGCCTTCTATAAAGTCAATGAGAATAGCATTCTTGATATAGTGCTCGCTTTTCTTATTAGCTAATCTGTCATTATAACTATGCAGTGTTAGTATATCAATGAGATTATTGTTTGTATATTCTTTTGTACAATCTAATATATAACTACAATTTGAATAAGAAATCCCAAGGTTTGTAATAAATCACACTTCAAGATGTTTTATAATTAATTCATCATCAACAACTTTGAGATTAGTTATTTTACTATGCAGTATTGCTGGTATACTACATAAGTTTACCAAAATAGATGCCATGTGTGTTGGTAGAAACATTGCTATAGTATTAGGTTGATGTAGAATATGAATGTTATGATAATCATCAATGGTTAACACTAAGACATTTTCTGAACATCTTAGAAAAGCACTATCTACATATTTTTTATGTGCATCTGATGTTTTTTTTTTCTTATGCTCCACAGTTCTTGTCATCATAAATATACCAAGATTTGCTATTGTGTTCAAGCCTTCATTAGTCATATCTGCTGAATCTAAAAAATAAGCAAGATCAAGCTTAAAGGCATTAATTTTTATATTATTTAATGATGCAAAAAGATAGCATATTAACACTATTAATTTTTTCATACAATCTATCATTTGCTCATTATATTTAAGAAGTTGAGTTGTAAAATAAAGTTAATTAAGAAAATCTACTAAAATTAGATTAGTTTGTTCAAATAAATTTTGTATTTTATTAAAAATATAAATAAAATTTTCTTTTTTCACATGTTCTCTTATATAAAAAACTTGCACTATCTTCTTAATAGCTTTAGTAAATTCAATTTTTTTTACATTTAGCTAATATACTTACCTATTTCTCATCTAAGACTTTTTTATTAATTATTTCATTCACAGTTTTTATTCTCTTAAAACCTTTTCTTAGAGGATTTTCAATGAACTCCATATAACAAGAATTACATAAAATAATATTTTCTTTTTATTTTGTTCTTACCAAATCATTATTTATAACCTCTTTCTACTTTTTCTTATTCAATGAATGGAATTTGCTTAACTCAGTGGCTTGGCATTCTATACATTTCTTATGTTCTGACATATTTTTCTTGATGAAATCTTTAATATAAAAGTTGTAAAATTCAAAGGGATTCAACTGATATTATTAAAATATGCTACAAAAACTTCAAGTTTGCTTATTAAACTTGACCATATTTCATAGCAGAGATAAGTTATGCAAGCTTCCTAAAAAAGTATTATAAAACATATAAAAAATTTTTTTATCAATTATGTAACTGATCTTCAAATTGATGGGACAGTCACTTCTGTTGTAATTGGGTAGAAGGATCAAGAATGAGCAAGAATTCTGAAAAGGTCAAAAATTTGTGCAAAGGGTTCAAAACTTTTTAAAGGTAAAGTATAAAATAAATTTTAACTGGTTTAATTGGCTGAGATATAAAATATTTTGGTTTAGTTAATCAATTAAGAAAATTTTTTTTAGTTCAAATTATTATATAAATTTTTTTTTTAATATTAAAAATAAGAAATTATATATAAGGGGTGTGGCGACCTAGTGAAGTGATCAGGTTGTCAACTCCCAAGTGGCAGGTCCAGAGTTCAAATCCCAGTGTTGACAGAAAATTTAAAAATCCTTCTTGTATTATGGTTAACTGTCTCTTGCAATTGGTTGGGATAAGATACCTGTAACCTGTGTCACACTAGCATGACTGGCAGGTCATATGGCATTTGTGTAATAGTCACATGACATTGTCCTTTGGGACAAGGTCTGTAGTTACACAAAGAAATGCAAACCGGTATCGGGTGGTGCAAACTTACAATAAGTCCTTGTGGCTGTGTAAATCATAGGAACCAATAGAAGGAGATAGAAGCCCACTTGGAAGACCTGAGTAGAGAGGTAACCCGAACTTTCAATGGTGCTACTGTAAAGACTAGACTTGTGAAACGGAACTAGAACTTGTGAAACTGGGCAAATGTGCTGGTCCTTGGGGAGGGACCAGATAAACCAACTAGGCTGCCAGAATTTCTGAGTTTCAGAGAAAAAGAGTACATGTTGGCAAACATATAAACCAGAGGTATAGTCTCACCCTACCTTTCCGGGCTATCTGGAATGGCAGCTTAGTAGAACTTGAATTGAAT
>CAJVQA010006519.1:0-14802 GCA_910591915.1 Cetraspora pellucida | reverse complement strand
GCAGTATATCTAATAAAGAAATACTTACCCTTAGTACTCGCCCAAATCCAACGCCTCTTTTGAGTACTAATTCGTCCAACGTTATGCGAGAGACTTTCGTTTACCCTATGAATAGGGAATTTTAGAGTTGATATTTTCAGTAGAATGACACTATATAAAGACTTATTCCAAACTTGTATTTATGTAATAAAATAAAAATAAAATTAGTATTGAGCAAAGAATTAAGCAATTTATGCAAAAAAAAAAGCAATTGATACTTGACCTAATTTATAGCTATGCAAAAACTTATACTTAACTTAAATTTATGTAATAAAAATAAAAGTAAAATTAGTATTGAGCAAAGAATCAAGCAATTTATACAAAAAAAAAAAAAAAAGCAATCAATACTTGATCTAATTTATAGCTATGCAAAGACTTATTTCTGACTCAGATTTATATAATAAAAAATAAAATAAAATTAGTATTAAGTAAAAAATCAAGCAATTTATACAAAAAAAAAGAAAAAAGCAATTGATACTTGACCTAATTTATAACTACATAAAGACTTATTTCTGACTTAGATTTATGTAATAAAAAATGAAATAAAATTAGTATTGAGTGAAGAATCAAGCAATTTATATAAAAAAAAAAGAAAAAAGCAATCAATACTTGACCTAATTTATTGCTATACAAAGATTTATTCCTAACTTATATTTATAGAATAAAATAAAGATAGAATTAGTATAAAGTGAAGAATCAAACAATTTATACAAAAAAAAAGAAAGAAGCAATTAATACTTAACCTAATTTATAGTTATAAGAAAACTTATTCCAAACTCAGATTTATGTAATAAAAAAAAATTAGTATTGAGCAAAGAATCAAGTTATTTATAAAAAAAAATAAATAAATAAAATCTAAGTTATTCAAAAAATTTAATTATAAACTATTTTAAAAATATCTAAATTGTAATGTTATAGTTAAAAAGTGAGTTAAACTATAGTATAGATGAGCAAATATAATTTTTATAAAATTATAATATAAATAACTAACTATTTTAACTAATTTAAGTTTAATTAGAGTTAGAGTTAGAATTAGAGTTAAGGTTAGGTTTATGGTTTAAATTAACTTAAAATTAATAGTTTTTATATTGTTATTTTATAATAATTATAATTTCCAACTTGAACTATAGAAGATCCTTTTAAAAATTTGTTATATTGTAAGTTTATTAGCAAATTCACTATATTGAAAGAACTTTTACAATAACAGAGTTCATTATAATAAAAATAACTTGTAATTTTGACTAAATAAACAATATAAACAAAGTGTAAGTATAAATTTTTTAATTAAACATAGAAATAAAATAATTAAGCACAATAGAAATAAAAATAGAAAAAAATAATAAATTTTAAAAATCAAAAAAATAGAATTAATGTATCATATAACACTTTAGGATATGTATCTAAAAAAAAAAACTGCCCAGATTATGTATCTGAAAGAGGAAAAAAAAAAGTAGAATTGAAAAAAGCAAATTTTACAAAAAAATATTATAGTATATTCCTTATAAATATTCCATGAGCAGCCTATTGTTATAATTATTAAATACTAATTGGATATGTAATTTACATTCAATAGTTTGTTTTTTCTGTGATGATCTTGGTGCACCTTGTAAGATGGCTTTGATGCTAAGCTAAACCTTATTTTGTTCTTTTTGCATCTTTCTAATAATTTTAAAAATATCAACATATGCAGAATTTACTAATATTTCCTATTTCCTATGCCAAGCCTCAACAGAATTCTGAGTTCAAGAATATGCTAATTCAACATTATTATGTACTGACCAAAATCTGAGTAGAAATAGTGGCTCAGCTCTAATCACATTACTATTTCTATATACTCATCTAATTTTGTCATGAATATAATATTCTTCAAACTATTGAACAACCTCATTGGCTTTAGCTAGAATATTGGATTTTAGTTCATCAAATGTCCCTGTTATTTTATTATAGAATAGAAATGTGAGAGCAGAAATATGTCTAATTAGCAAGCTAAAAGTTTTATCAGTACTATATTGTACAGAAAGCCTGGAAGTCTGAACTTTACGATAAACACTCTGGGCCAAATAAAAATGACATCCTATACATTGAATAATTTTTTTTTTTAAATATTAATGATGAGGCCATGCCTTTAACTTTATTGAAATTCAATTGAAATTTTTACAAAGAAAAGCTTGCTTTTAAATTACATATGAAGAATAAAGACTCAGACATATAATCTGTGATCTAAACTTACAAAAATAGCCAAGACTTATCTAGATTTGGGTGTTAGTAATAATATAAGAAAGAGGGGTATGATATTTAATCTATTGGATAGACCAAAGATCAATTTTGATAATAATTTGAGGTACTAAGATAGGAGGTAGACTAGAAAAAGATCTATGAGTTAAATTTGTAGTAAGTATATTTTGAGACTGTGCAGAACATAAGATGCAATATGAAATTAATATTTGTTTGTATATTTGTTGGTTTAAATGAAAAAGAAATTTAATAGAAAGAGAAATAGCTGTGTAGTAAGAAATGGAAGTATTATAAATAGTAGGAACTAAACCAGATAAGGTGGAAATAAGTGATGAGTATATGTGAAGAGTTATGCAATTTAAAGCTATTAAGTGTAAGAATTTTTTGATGTAAATTAGAAACAAGATTGGTAGATATGTCAAAAGCGGTAGCATTTAAAATGCAATTAAGAGAATTAAAGATTAAGTGATAAATTATTTGGATAGAAAAACAGAGAGTTCAGTGTAATAAAAAGCTAGTTTGATTGTATTAGTAACAGAAAAGAAAGTATGAGAAATTATGTTTGTGAAGAGTATAAGAAACAGATAGTTCATCTAAGAGAATTTTGACATAAAAGGTTTTTAGAGTAGAGGAATGGAAACTATGAAAAAAGTTAGAAACATTTTGGTTGTTATTAATATAAAGCCAAATGGCTTCCCAGTTGATGTTAGAAGCAATAATAGACCATTGTTGAAAACAATGTTGAGATGTCCAAAGTGTTATGATGTAAGCTTGACAAATAGTGTAAATGGATTGTCGAATGGGAATCTCAATAAGAAATTGGTCAATAAATAGAGTATAGGCAGAATTGTAGAGGTTGTTAATTAAGAATGTTAAAAAAAATAGTATTTGGTAACTACAAGTAAGTTGGTCAGCAAGGTTATTAAATGGGTCATCTTAGTATGCAGTAACTTTGTGAAAAGTAAGCTAAATGTTGTATGAGTTAATGAAATTGATAAGAGTCTGACAAATAGAGAAGTATGAAGTATGGGTATGAAAGAGTTTGGATGCTGATAAGCAGATATTATAATATTTAGAGATAACAGATTGTGAGTCTGTAAAGATGTAAACAGAACAGTTTTTAGGAGCAGTTATAATTGCTAAAAGAATAGCAAAGATTTCAGCTTTAAAGGAGCATGGCCAGAGTTTGACTTGTGCCTAAAATAAGTGAATAGTTGCAGAATTATTAACTTGAACCCAACCTATGCTCATAGAGCATTAAGAGGCACCAAGCTCGATAACAGAACTATCAGTATAGAATAAAATAGTAGTTAGGTTATGGTTAAAATTAGCAATAAACTGTAAGCTATCAGTAAGTTGATTAGACTGAAAAATGCAAAGTAATTGTTGTGAATTGATTATTAGTGAAGGAGGAGATGGAATATGTAAAGGATATCAAATAGCTACAGAATATGCAATATCAAAAAAGTTGGCATGTAGATTAAGAGTTTTGTTAGTATTAATATGGCAAAGTAGTTTTGTAGTCAGGTTAGTAGGAATAAAGATAGTGCATTTGTTGGCAATTGTATTAGAATTAAGATAACATCCAGAACATAATGTAGTAGTAGAGAGGAGAATAGAATATAGATTTGAAAATTGGGACTGATGTGAGCAGTGCCAGTAAGTAATAAGGGTAAGACCTGTAGGGATATTATGCCTTCTGGCCTTGCCGATAATTATTTGGTCATTAAGAACAATAAGTAGCCAAGGTTTGGTATTAAAGATGAAATAACCAATAGTATAATAAAAGTAGTTTGTTTGAGGTAAATTAAAGTGATTATATAAAGTACATTGATGAGAATGGCTTGTTGTAATGTCCTCAAGAATGGTGAACCATTGAGGTACAACTTCTTTGAGAAGCTTATTTAATCTAGGAGAAATATGTTTCCAGTATAATAAGTATGAATTATCATATATAGTAAGTTAGTCAAGAAAGAGTAATTTGTAATATCTAAGTTGTTTTTTGAAAATGATAAATTTGGAATGAAAGGAAAGAAGAGATTCAAGAAAGATAGCTCCATTATTTAGAGTAAATAGAATGTTATAAGTTGGATTAGTAAAAAATGTCTAGCCAATATGTTTGATAAGTTGAATGATTTTAAAGTTTGTAGTTAAATAGTTGGGACCATCAATAATAGAATTGAAATGTAAGAAGATATTGGTAGAAGACCAAAGGTTGTTTTGTAATTGTTGAATTTGGATGCAAGTTGATGTGCCTAATAGTTTAGGATTGTTAAGTCATTTAAGAAGGTTAGGAATATGGTGTTGCAGTTGGATGTTTCAAATATGTTTGATATTATAAATTTGAGGATATAAAAGAATACTAGAAGGTATTATACAGAAAGTTTAGCTTTAAGTTTAACAAGACCAATATGTTAAGTAAAGATTTTATTGCAGGTAGGCTGGCTAACTACAATGTTTTGAAGATGATATTCAAGTTTAGAAATAATAACTGTGTTAATAATATAACAGACATGTAAGTCAGTAATACATTTGGTTTTAGCAATTTGAATAAGTTAAGAGAATTCAGCAATAAGCAGTTTTGTTTGTTTAGATTGCCTATTGTTCAAGATAAACCAGCAACCTAAAAATTTAAAGAGTTGTTTAGGAGAATGTAGTAGAAGAAGATGATTATTATAGAGAAACTTTGAACATTTTCAAACTCCAATTGAATAGCATTTATAGCAGCTATTTCAAAATCTGTTAGAACTATTTGTGGACATAAGTTAACAATTCTTTAAAATCTATCAACTCTTAAAACAACTCTCTATATGATTTCTCAGATTTACTGGTTATTAATAAAAATACTAATGACATAATTCTAAAATTATCTCTTCTACCAACACATTCTAATATAGAGCTATTTATGTAATAAAATCACAAATTACACAATATTTATACAATATTTAATTAAAACAAACAAACAAAAAAAAAAAAAAAAGACATGCCATAAATAGTATATAATTGCCTGAACATAGTAGGAACAGTCTTAAATGTTCCATCTATAATCCAAATGAGGATTGATTTAGATAATAAATACTATCAGATGTAGTAAAAATTGGAATTCTATTATAATCTACAATAGAACCATTAATCAAAAACTCTCTCTATTCAAAGTTTTTTTCAAATGCTTAGAAATTACAAGACTCTCTAAAGACTCTGGCTCTGTAGGAAGGTTAAGATGCCAAGCCCTTTGAATAATTTGTCAAATTGTGTTAGATGATAAAAGATATAAGTATGCATATTGTAAGATGTCAGTTATTACTATTTGCACAATTTGTGCTGGTTTATCATTAGTTTCTTGCACCTGCTCCTTGATTCTGGCAATTATCTTTACAACAACTAATTAGCTAGCCTCTGCTGTGTAATTATGGTCTGATGCATTTTTAAGATAATGTTAATTGTCAATTAATTTTATTATAGCATACCCACTTCACTATACTAGTAAAATGTATCTTTACGACTTTTATCTTTATTCATTAAATGTCTATAAATGTTAAGTTTATCTTTGCTGTAAATTGAAGGAACAACTTTACAAATAATGTTATTCATTTTATAATATAGATAAATATGACAATGTAAGGAAAAGAATTTATATTTTAGTTAATTCTAGGCAAACTATGATGAATGTTGCAAAAGAAAAACTCTAAAATTTTATAAAAATTTCAAGTTTTTCTCTTTGCAGTGCTCTTATAAATTTATAATCATATAATCATAAATTATTAGCATGAAAATTCTTGTAATTTTGATAGACAAAAGCATAGAAAGTTTCAGAACAACAAGTAACAAACTGAAAATACAAAGAAATAGACTAAATATAAACAATACATAAATTCTAAAACAAAGCCTAATGTCAATCTATATCAAAAAAGCATACTGAGCAGCAAATAGCATACACAATAAAGTGTTTTTCAACCAAACAGGCAACAGATATGTGACACCAAACAGAGAAGATGAAGTTGTAGCAATGCTAACAGAACAGGACCCAGTAAAAGTTGCACTGCTACGTATAACTAGAGAAATAATCAAGAGGGCAGAAGAAGAACAGCCAGATAAAAAGATTAATATTACTAAACAGAACAAAAACATTATAATAATAGAGCCAAAAATGGGGCAAATGCAAAATAAAGAAAAAAAGGTACAACAATGCTCAACCGAAACACATATTCAAAAAGAACTACATGAAGTAGAACAAAAGAAAGAGATGAAAATCAAAAAGACAAGTGAAAAGGAAATGCAAGACAAGACTGAAAACTCACAAAAAGGAATAAATATAAAGGTAAGTCAAGCAAATATCAATCAAATAAATGAAAATCTGCCTATACAAAAAAGATATGAAGAAGAACAAAGAGAAAACCAAAATCAAGAAGATACTAAAATAGAAATCGAAAGAGAAATTGATATAGTTGGAGAATCTCTAGAAGAAAGCATATAGGCTTCAAGAAGGAGAGGCTGTAACCAAAATAACAGTCTACTTGCTAACATAGCAGCATACAATATGACTGAAAAGACAAAAGAAGAGCTAATGAAGTTTATCAAATAGTCATTAAGAAACAATGCATATATTAAAGATATTAGAGAAATCTTCAAAAGAGGTAACCTATAGATAGAAGTGAATTTCAATTGCAAGTATAGTAAAAGAGAAGCAATACAAAGAATTAGCAAAAAGAAGAGTAACTGGTATAAAATGATACCAGAAAAAAAAGAGAAAGGTAGCAGAAGAAAACAAGCACAATATAATAAGAGACATCAGAAGAAAAGAAACTATAAAGCAAGAACCAAGAAAGAAGAACCTGAGTAGAAGAAAAATGTAACAAAGATAAATAAAATCCAATATAGAACAAGTAAAGAATTAAAGAATACAAAATACCTAACAATCTGAGACTTGCCAACAAATATAAACAAAAGAGAAGTAGAATACATCTGCAGAAGATTTCAGAAGGCCTGTGTAATAAGAATCAAAAGGTTCAAGTATAAGGCTTTGGCAATAGTACAAATAGAAAAAATATATGAAGACATACTATAGGCTATATCAGTAAACAATAACAAATTAGTACAAGTAACCAAAAAAATAGAGGACCATAAAGCAAGAGAAGGACAAAGAAAATATACCACCAAATTAACAGAATTACCAGGAAGTGCCTCAAAAGTTTTACTATAATGAAGCTTAAGAAACAAAAAAATCAAAACAGTTTATATATCTTTAAATGAAATGGAAATCAAAGAAGAACTGCAATGATCATGTTTGTATCAGAAGAAGATATGAAATCAGCCCAATCAAAACCATTCATGTTTAACAATTTTTGGCTTCACTGGATAAAAGAAGAAACAAAAGAAACAAAATAAAAAAAAAGCTTTAAACAAGGAAGAGAAAGAAGCTAGGAAAGGTTCAGTCAAGCCCTTGATACAAAAGAGAACATTAATAAGAGAGAAGAACAAGAACATGGGCTAAGCTTAAACAAGAAAAGAAGAGAACAATACTAAAGAGTAGAAGATTGGATAACAACAAGTAGAGATGACATACAAGATCTATTTGTAAAAAACAAATCAAAATGATCAAACTCATTTAAAAGAAAAGACAGACTTTACAAAAGGGAAACAGCTAGAACAAAGTCTCAAGTACAAGAAAAAATCTCAAATACAAGTAACATCCTAAGGTAAATTTTAGAAAGATTTAAGAGATTAGAGGACATAAAAGATACAACAGAGAGAAGTCTGGCCGATTGCTCCTAAGGGCACCCTAGTTGAACTAATGAGTATAGACAAGAAGATTGAAGAATTTGTGCATGAAGAAAGAAGAAACTTTGAAAGAAGCAACATGAAAACATCTTCTGGTTACAAAAGAGAAACAAAGAAAAAAGGGAAAGAAAAAGAAGTAGATATAGAAACACAATATAAATATCTAAAAGAAAAATGGAAACAAGGAAGAAAAGAAATCAAAATTGCATATCACAATATTAATGGATTGAAAATTAGAGGTTGGAAGATAGAAAGTCTTATAGGATAGGCAAGAGAAGAAGATCTTACAATAGTAGAAATAACAGAAACAAATATCACAGAAAAAGAAGGAAGGTTTTTATTGTATAATTGCAGTACACAGTACAAGGGTTACTGGACTAGCATAGCAATAGACAAGAAAAAAGGATCAGGCATAGGAATATTAATAGATAAAAGATAGAAAAAGCATGTAGAAGCAGTTAACAAAATTAATGAATACTTGCTAGAGGTGAGATTATATTTTAAACAACTAGAACTAGTAGTATTAGGAGTATATATTTCACCAAATAACAAATCAATTAGCAAGAAAATCCAGCAAAGAATTGTAGAGGTAGTAACAAACAAAAAAAGATCTATGGAAATAATTATATTAGATGACTTTAACTACACAGTAGACAATGTATTAGATAGACAACATCCACAAACATTAAGCTACAAAAAACTACTAATATTCAGTTAGCTCAAAAAACAGAACTTTGTAGACTTATTTAGAAACATGCATCTAGTAAAAGAAGCATACACGTGGTCAAATCAGGAGGCTGCAACAAAAATTGATTACATCTGACTATCAGAAGCATTTGCAACAAGCTTACAGAAAGCGAACATAAAAGAAGTAAAAGATCTAACAGACAGTGATCACAAAATAATAATAGCAGAGGTATAGGTAGAACATGTAATTACAAAATGCAGCAAGGCAAAATCAAATGGAAAAACTAAACAAAAACAATATACCTATATGATGAGGCAAAACAAGAAAACTGAGAAGAGTATGCAAGAGAGCTGCAAAATCAGCTAAAAGAGAAAAAAATACTAAGTCAAATAGAAGACAATAAAGCAAAAATAGATTATAACACAGATAGGCTTGACTGAATGTAGGATTCAATAGAAAAGGGTATAACTGAAGCAGCAAACAAGCAAATCTCAAGGAAGAAGATATTTAATACAAAAGTGAACAGAAGACAAGACCAAAAAAAGGCAAAACAATGCAAACATATTATTGAACTTCAACAAATAATTAAGAAAGCAAAGAGTAGAAAGAATCAAGACATAAAAGTGGAAAAAGGAATTAAAATGAACAATAAACTTAAAAACATAAAAAAGGAGCTAGGAATAATATTGTCAAAACTAAACAGACAATAGTCAGAGACATGAATAGATGATATTAAAAGTTGGCAAAGAATAATCTGAGAGACAAGAAGAGAAGAATAGGAATGAGCATAGAGAAAACAAATAGAAGAAAATATAAACAGAAGATGTAAAATAATTAAAACTGATCAAGGATGAATGATTTGTAGCCTATTAAACAGACCATATAAGAAGATCATTTTTGACAGATTCATAACACAAAATAAGAAAGAAATGAAACTAGTATCAGAGCCAAATGCAGTCCTAAGTTGTGTTAACCTATAGTTTTTCCTTTAACCACAGTAATAACAGAAGCTGCTCAACTATAGTATAACGACTTAACTTGACAGGTTCTATACAAAAGTCTACACAAGACTTAACACAATACAGAGTGATTTGGGATTTTAAGACAGAGACAACAATAGATAGTATATAAAGATACTAATTATTGCATTTAGTTTATTCACTATGAAATGTATAAAGACACTTAACTTTCTTAAAAGGTCAGAAAGTAGTACTTTTATAGATATTTTACATATATAAATTATTACAATAAAGACTACTCTATTGCTAATAAATGCTATTTATAGTAATAAAAACTAATAGATATAATAGAAATGATATATATAATAGATATAGTATATATAATAAAAATGATAGATATAATAGATATATAATATCTGTTAGATATGTTAGATATGTTAGATCTAATAGATCTGTTAGAAATGTTAGATTTGTTAGATTTCCAGCACAGTAATATGAGCCAATCAGAATCAAGTCACATGTACTAAAATGTATGCTTTCATCAAAATTGTTCTGATCTCATGATTTCATAATCAGAATCACATGATCTTGTGCTTGTTAGAATTATCTTAGTAAGCTGAATCCAATAGTGGTTGTTTCATCCAAATTGGTTTGGTACATCAAAAGTATGATCAAAAATGTATAAAACTCTTAATGTTAACATTTTCTTCTACTTAGTTTTGAGCTTTGCAAAAATTAAAATAGGGCATGATAGTTAAAACTTAAGAGACTAGAAATCATGAAGAGGGTAGTTGTATTGTTTCTAAAAATTTGTTCTAGTCTAAGGTCATGAAAAATATTATAGGTTCTGATTGCAACTCTATAATAATAGGAAAAAATTTTTCTTCCATTTGTTCTTCGCTCTTCTGGGTATTTTTCTAATAATTTACCCAAGTAATAAGCATAGGCAAATTGCTTTTTTCTTTAGAAACTATTAGTCCTAAGGAGCTTTTTATATATAGTGGTTATTCATTTTTGTAGGTCTTGAGATTCATTGGTTGGACAAGATACAGTAGTCAGAAAAGCAGATACAGTATTTAGAAGATCTGAGAGAATAGTGTTGAAATGGATATTCATTATAAGAGAGTATTATTTCTATTGGTATAAGAAAGTGATTGATTAATAACAATCATAGGATTCCACAAGTATCTATCATGATATCTTTTTAGCTACAAGGTATTAATTGGTGTTTTCAAAATATTGCCTTCTAAGGTTCGCAATATATAAACATCTAGTGCAACTTTTTTATATACAAAATAAGGTTCTTTTCATTTGGGTAATAGTTTTCCAGAGTAATGTTTGTCTCTCATAGCATCATATAAGAGAACTCTATCTTCTTTTTTAAATATTGGTTTAACTTTTTTATGCTTTTTGTCTCAATAGAATTTTTGTCAAATTTGAGTTTTCTTGATGTTGTTTTTGGCTTCTTCTTGTGCTTTGGATAATTCTTCAATTAAAGAGAATAGTTGGATAGAAAAGTTTTCTTCTAGTGGATTATTAATATCAAAGTTTGGAAATTTTGCTTCTTTTCTATAAGTAAGGTAGAAGGGTGTAAACTTGGTAGTAGATTGTTTTGCAGTTCGATAAGCAAATAAAATAGATGGAATAAAAATATCCTAATCTTTGCCTTGGTCAGTTAATTTTGCTAAAAATTCACATAATGTTTGATTGAATCTTTCAACTAGTCCATTGGTTTGTGAATAATAGATAGTAAAGAGTAAATGTTGGATTTCAAATCTTTGAGTAAGCATTTTTATTAGCTCATTATTGAAATGTGTTCCTCTATCTGACTGCAAGTATGTAGAGCATCCATGTTGACAGATAATATCTTCATATATAAAGTCTACTGTATTTTTGGCATCTGATTTAGGTACAGCTTTTGTTTCTGGTCATTTTGTCATATAGTCTGTAGCAACTATAATATACTTGTTTTGTTGAATAGTGGTAGGTAAGGGTCTAACAAAATCTATACCAATTTGATAAAAAGGTGCTTCTACAGGAATTGGTTGAAGAGGTTTAGGTATTTAGTATTTTCCTCTTTTTTGGCAGGTATCACATGTTTGAACATACTTTTTAATATCTTTATACATGTGTGGCCAATAATATTTGTCTTGAATTTTTCCAAACATCTTATTTGTTCCAAGATGTACTCCAATCAGATGATTGTGTATTAGATATAGAATTGGTTCTACTTTATATGCTTGAATTACTTTAAGTAATTGGTAGGTCTTCTATTTTCTTCAGTCTTGTTTATAAAGTAAATTTTTCTTAACAATATAGAATTTACTTTAAATTCTGGTACAAATTTGTAGGAAAATTTGTTATTTCCAAGAAGTACTTTAGGTTGTGATAAGTAATAGTTTTCATTTTAACTAGGTTGCTAGGATACTGATTACCTAGACTGAATTTTCTTTAATGTCAGATTTATCTTTTTTTTTGTTTTTTTTTTTTTAGTTAAAGTCCCTATCTTGGGAGTTGCGATGTTTTTATTCAAGTATATTAGGACATGGCATGCCACCAAAGGCTTACCTTACATTGGAGGTTACAACTAGCCACATGTGCACTTTTGGTACCTAATTTAAGTAGTCCGCTTACACATTACTATATAAGTTCTACACTAGTTGCCATACCTGCAAGCCAACTAGAGGTCTTGCCTATTTAAACCCTCTGTATATGCAGTCTTCTTTGTATCATGGGAACATCTCAAGGCACTATCCATCCAAGTTCCTAATACTTATCAGTCTCCTTAGGACTACTTTATCCTCGATAGGAAACTTACTAAAGCCTTTATGTCCTATACATCTAAACCTAGTTTTATACAACACACTATAGTTACCTAACACTTGCAGTCATAGAGGTTACCTGTTTAACCACTATGTTATACTATTTCTACCCTTGTAAAGTTTACTAAAACCCTAGTACCCATCTTTCTGGCACCTTCTCCATTATCCCCTACTAGCCGCAACTCAGAACTGTCAGTCTTATTTATTCAGACTACCAATCCAGATGGCCTGGTATAGTATACTTTTGTATTCTTTTTCTCTGGTGAACATAGTGGCCTGGTTGGTTATATGCTCTTCTACACATATTTGTCATCCGGTTTTAATCTTCGAATCTTATGAAGGTGTTTCATGGGCTTCAACTGGTCTGATGGTACTGTCGAAAGTTCATGCTATCTCTTTACTTGGGAATTTTCAAGTGGGTTTCTGTCACCTGGGTTCCTTAGTCTTCTACGCCCAGTGGTATTATCATGGGTTTGTACCGAAGTCTTATGCAACACTGGTTAACATTCCTCTATGTACATGTAATGTTACACTTTGCATAGATGCCTTGAGCTTTCAAAGCCAAGGACCTGGCCTGGTGTACCCAGGTAACAGCCATATGAGGCCAACTGATTGACAGGAGACAGTTACTGTAATGCAAATATAATTTCCAAATTTATTGTAGGTGGAATTTGAACCTTAAACCTGCCATTTGGAGGATGACAACCCAACCACTACACTAGGATCGCCATTCTCATGTCAGATTTATCTTAATAAAAAAGGGATTTAAATATAATTATAAAAGTGTATAGAGCTTCAGTCTCACACTATGCAGTCCTAGACATTTATTTACTCTAGGCTCAGAAGAAAACTAAACTAAAAAATAAATATACTATATATATATATAAACTAATAAAGTATCAATATCTAACTAATAAATATAATATTCTAATATAATAGTAAAAATAAATATAATTGTTCAGAGGAGTATATAAAAAAAAAAAAATTCTATTTCCAGTACTTTAACCAAGGGCCTTACAAGACTTGAATCCTAGCAGAAAGCTTACCTTAGTCAGTTTTGAATGTACAATCTCTACAGCCTAGTAATATGTCTTAGACTATTAATTTATATCAGAAATATTACAAAATTTTAAATTTGTATTCTTTTTGAAGATCATTAGGATACTTAAAGTGTCCAATAAAATGCTAGGATTTCATGTGATTTGCAATCATGTGACTTACAAATCTTAACTATTCTAAATTTGTTAAATCAATTTCTAATTAATTTCTAAATTTGATAAATAAACTTTTCATTAATGTCTAATTTTGTTTCACTATTGTTCATTAAAAATTATAATCCTTTTGTCACTTCTCTCTTTTTTTTTTTTGTAAAATTTTTTTATAACCTCAACAACATCAACAACAGCAACTTTAATAATAATAATAATAGTAATAATGCCTTGACAAAGTCTCTCTGGAAATGTTCATCATGTTTACCGAAATGGCAACAATGCTTTATATGAGGCTTTAGAGATAGTCCAAGTTGAGAATGAGCAGTAATATTATCTTAAAAATTTTCTTGTTTTCACTTCTTCTTTTTTTTTTTTGTCACTTAACAAAACTTGGTTACAGTTTACATCAGTTGGTGGCCTTGTTAAGAAGGAGAATAGAGACCTTGAAGACAAAGTTGAAAGAATTGAATGTGAATGTGGTTGTAAGGGTTCAGAATGGTTGGATGTTGGAGCAAAGGTATACTCAGTTGTTGGAAGAAAGGAATAGGTTGAGGGCAAGATTGGCAAATGATGAGGAGGAGTTGAGAAGATTAAGAGCAAAAGAAAGAAGAAGGAAAGGGGATAATAATAATAGAAATAGAATGTCAGATGTTGGTTTTTAATTTGTTATATATATATTATTATTATTTTTTTTTGTCTTTTTTTTCTTTTTGTATATATATATATTTTTTGTTTTTGTCTATTTTTTTCTTTCTTTTATATAATAATAAAATATAATATAATATATAAATAAAATAACTAATAATAATAATAAGTTAATAGTGAAGGACACAAATCATTAACTCTTTCTGACGATCACTTGTACCAAATTTCTGCTGCAAACATTTGACTCTTATTCAATATTTTATTAAGTAAACTGCTTTTGGATGTCTAAGTAAAGTTGTTCCTAATACAAATTTACATTTAGGTGGTCAAGTTTTATATCTCTAAGTTTCTTTTCAACAGAGATATATTTAACAAACTAAAAAATGCTTCTATTCAAGTTATCTCAATATTTTACTAGGTTAACT
>CAJVQA010006518.1:0-14804 GCA_910591915.1 Cetraspora pellucida | reverse complement strand
TCATATGTAATTTAAAAGCAAGCTTTTCTTTATAAAAACTTCAATTGAATTTTAATAAAGTTAAAGGCATGGCCTTATCATTAATATTTAAAAAAAAAAAAGCAATATGTTCTCAAAAAAGTTTTTATAGAGAACATGTTCAAAGTAAAAAATATTTTTAAATTCAAAAGTATGTTCTTTTAAGAATATAAGAACATTAGATTTCCTATACTGGATTCATATATTTGTTAATTAATATATTGATATGATATCTATTAATTGAAGTATTGTTAAATATAAAGTTTAATGTTAGGTGCATCAGTAATAAGATCATTGTCTGTTCTGATATTATCAAATTTGACAAGATTTTTATATTGATTAAAAATACTATTAATCATAAAGGTAGAGTTTAATTGTAGTTTATTACATTTTTTGATAATATTGCTATCAATTTGTTGTCTGATATCTTTGATATTCTATATATTGTGGGTATAATATAATGTTTTTTATTCATTTTTGTCTGAAACTTGCCAGTCTGGTACTAGATTATAATCTGCTGGTAGTAGTGAAATGTTGAGATTGAATAATATATTAATATAGGTAATAAGTTAATTATAATAGAGTAAAATAAGTGTTGAGTGTTGAAATATATTTTGGCTTGTCAAGTAATATTTGTCAAGCTTTTTAAGATAATAGTGTAGTTTTGAAGCTTTTATAAAAAAAATATATTGAAAATTTTAAAGGTAAATTTATTATTAGAAATATATTGTAAAGTAGCAAAAATAATACTAGTTTGTATTTTATAGCATGTAGATTTTAAAAAATCTAAGATTTAAATAGTTAGTAGAGTTTGATTGGTGTTTAAGTTTGAAGTTACTTGGTCTAAAAAGAATTGCTATTGTTCATTGTTTATATTTTTTGTATAAAAATATTCTTTGTTAAGTTTTAGTTAAATAGTAAGGTCTGTCTAAGTATATATAGAGAAAAGACCAATTAGAGATAAGAATTTTGTGATTAGTTTGGATACTAGTATTAGATTTTTCAACAATGAAAGAATTAAAATAATGGAAAAGAGATTGGTTAGCCCAGATATAATTAATGCTACTACTATATCTGCTGTTCTGCTATATAGATATAGAGAATTATATATGACTAACCAAGTTATATAAGTTATTATATTAAAGAAAATGGAGTAATTTATATTTGATTAAAAAGAATTGGTTAAGATAATCAGATGCATTAAAGTCACCCAAGATAATAGGTTGTATATTTAAAATAATAGCTTGTTAAACTTAATCTATAATAGTATTTTGTACAGATAGTCTAAGTTAAGAATTGTTATATAATAAGTAAATTTAAATAATTCTAAATTTGAAGTCATGTTTGAAAAAAAAGATCAACTGTAATAATATATTCTATAAAAAGCAAAATTTTATAGATATGACATTTAATAGACTTATAAATCATGATGGCAGTGATAGCTTTAGGGCCATCTATATAGGACTAAAGATAAGTAAAATATTTTAAATTTTGTAATTTAGTTATAGTATTATTTACTGTTATTTTGGTTTCTGTAATGCTAATAATTTTGAGATTATTAGAGAAACAGAAGTCTTTCCAAATTTGTTGTTTTAAATCTTCATTGTAACCTCATATATTATATATACAAATTGATAAATTAAGTAGTTTAGAACTTGATTATAAATTATTAAAAATAGAAGTAGATATACTATAATAATTTAATGAAAAATTAAGATTATAAGATTGATTCAAAATAATATCAGTTGTTGGTCTTAATAGATTAGAAGATTCAGGATTTACACTATCAATTACAACTAAACTATGCACTAACTGCAATCTTAATTCCAACCTTATCACTAACAAATGTCAACATTTATTCCTATTAATCTTGCAACTAAATTTATCAAAAAATTCAATACTCAAAATCAACAACTTAATCTCAATGCAAATTATCTTGATTTGCTTTACTCTATTGCTATTCGACATCCTACTCAAATTCCTAATGCTGCTAATATCTATATATTTGCATTACTTATTCTATTTGTTTTCAACAATTGTGATTTTACCAACACTTTGCAATTAATTGCCAACTCAAACTACAACTAGTTTGAACTTCATTTCTATACTGATAGATCAGTCATTTAGGTAGGCAGATCCCAATGTTCAATAGAAATTGGATGAGTCTTAATACAAAACAACAATATCTTATATATCTTTCAAACACAAACTAAGTTCTGGTCATGTTCCTTTAAAGCATAAATTACTGCAATTCTTTCTGCTATTATCACTGCATCTAGAAACCATACAGTATACATTTATATTGATTTACAATCTGCTATATTTAAATATAACACTACCAATTTAATATCACTTAAATTATTATTTATCAATACTCCATACTACTCACTTTGGTATACTTTAATTAACTTTACAAATTTTTACAATATATAACTTATTCTGCATAAAGTAGCTATACACCAGAATAATAAATTCAATAACCTTACTGACAACCTTGCTTGCAATCATTTTATTTTTTATTATCTACTATTTAACTCACAAAATTATTATAATCCTAACTATACATTCTAACTTGATAACTACTCTATTAAACTACTTATTTGTTATTGTATTTATACAATTTGTCATGCCTATATTTATGCACTATAGTCATTTCAACATCACTTTTAAAAATGGTCACAAATTATTCCAACTTGATAACTATTCTATTAAACTACTTATTTGTCATTGTATTTACACAATTTGTCATACCCATATTTATGCACTATAGTCATTTCAATATCACTTTTAAAAATGGTCACAAATTGCAACTCAAACTAATTAAAAAGCTATCTGACTTTATATCAATAGTAATCAAATAATAACAAACTATTCTTATAGTTTTTTTTTTTTTTTTTAATATTAATAGTAACTCTTATAGTTTTTAAACATCCTTACTTAAGTTTTTTCATATAAAAATCCTTATAAATGACCTTTCAACTTCATATAATCTATATAAATATAACTATACCCAATCTTCTAACTGTCATCAATATAACCAAATTAGCAATTCACTTCATTGAACTACTTGCCCATCCTCACATCTCCTTAACAATTTTATCAATAATTTACTTAAACATGTTCTTAATATATCTACTCTTGACACAACATCAAAAACTATATTTGATCTGCATAACCAAATCAAAAATCTTAATTATTGCAAAACTACAATATACTAAATTCACCTTCTCTGACATCAACACTTTTTGGTCTAATTTCTTAAAAATTAATTGATTCAATCAAAGATATTAATCTATCTAATAAAACTGCTACTACATTTTCAATTAAATTTCTGCTTCATCTTAACTAACAAATCTATACAAAATTTAAATACCATATTGTGTCTCTAGGCCTCAACCAAGCAGACAACCTTAACAAACTTTAAACTTACTAACACAACATGTATTACACTTAATCACTAGTCTTAAAATTGAAATATAGTATTGTAATGACAGATATTGTGATACTGGATATCATATCTGATTATGTAAAAAATTCATGAAATGCAATAAGTTACATTTGTGACCAGAAATGTTATTTCAGATTCAGAAGAGAGGATGGGAGTAGAAATTGCACATCCTTAAAGATATTATATAGATTAGTGCAAATAACATTTAATAACCTTAAAGGAATAATAAGTAAAAAGTTGCATTTGTAAGTGATAAATTTAGTATTATAAATAAAGGCTAAAATGGCCCTAAAAGATAATAGGTCTTATTTGCTTGATCAATAAACAAATCCCAATATCCTACATTGTATTTAATAAACACTAATACTATTACTGCTACAAACCTGATAAACTCTTGTAAATAATGCCATTCAAATCCATAACTACATGACTGATCCTACTTGTATTCATTGACCCAAAGTAACCAAAAGTCTTTCTTGCCCACAAGCCAAATCTAACACTCTCTTTCAAAAAGTTACTTGTTATATGTTATATGAGGTTTAGAATTTTGGAGTGACAAAGTCACAATCTTCTGAACCCAACAGTATTCTAAATAGATCAAATATCAAATAAACCCTCTTATTATAATTACAAACTCTGAAATCTAGGTGAGCCTTGGCCATTTTGTTAGGTTTTGATTACCGATAACTTGTCTAAGTCTCTAATCTTAATATCTTATAGATATAAAATTCAAATATAAATTTTTTTTGTATATTCTACTTGTAAAAAGTTTAACTGAGTTTTAATAAAGATAAAGACATGACCTTACCATTAATATTTAAAAAAAAAAAAAATTAGGATTTAATTGAGATAGATAGAAATTAAGAAAAAACTGATAATCTGAAGGTTTGATATAAAAAAGATTAATGTTAATGTATTTGATTTTAGTTAAATATTTAGATAATACCAAATGACTTAAACTAATAAGTTAAAATAATTAGATAAAGTTTTAGGTTTAAATAGAAGGTAAATATAGGCTTCATTATGGTCATTGTTAATAGAAATAGTTAATATATAGTCATAAGCATTATTAAGAGAATAGTCAAAACTATAAATATGTCATAAAAAAAATAATAGTTTGTGGATAAAAAATCAATAGAAGGTGATTATAATAAGAATTTGTTGTAACAGGTATTAGGTTAAATGTGATTATAATATTATTTAGTAATAGTAGTATTATTATAACCTTTTAAAGTAGTTTCTATTAATTGAAAATAAATATAATCAAATTTATGTACATAATAATTAAGTTAGTATTTAATATATTATTGTTTATTAAAGAAAATTTGAAAGGAATAAATATAAATAGATAATAAATATAATCTGATAGTTATAAAAAAAATATTTAAATAAGGAATGAGAATTATATAATAAGATATATAGTATTCATTATAGTCAAGTCTGATTAATATTTTAATATATAGTTAAAATTATTATATTATATAAAGTTATACTGATAAATGTTGTAATTCTGAAAATTAACAAGTCTGTTACTAAACTAATTCAACTCTTATATAACCTATAGTGGCTAAGTTAAAATAAGTGTGTTAGCTTTGGCTGGTAGTTTATCATAGGTAAGTACTTGTTTTTTCTCTGTATCTTTTCTTTAATCTATTCTTTTACTAATCTAGTATACCTCAATCCAGGATTACACTGCATCAAATTGGGATTGAAACTCTTCTATTATTTTACAGTCTTGTCATGTAATTTGTAGCAAGTCATCAATTGGTAAGTTAGTAGTTTATAAATGAATGAATAATCTGAACAATAGTGGTTAACAATAGTTTATTAGTTTATTATTGCACTTAAATTTTATTATAAATCAGATATTTATTAGTACTAGAAGTTTTATTTGTATATAAAATGAGTTGTTATTGTTTTTTAGAATGAAATACTCTTTATTTATAATAAATGTCTTATTTATATTCATAATCAATTTATTTCATAAATGTCAAATATTCCTTAAAAGACTGATATGTCATTTAATGCATATATGGACAAAGTAGCAAAAATGACATAAGTGCCATAAGTATTATAAGTAACATAGTAATATTTCTGTTATTTTTCACATGACCTTGGATTGGATAAAGATAGTCATCCTAATTCAGGTACTTATAACCTCAAAAATCAGGCTCACAATATGTTTTAAAAAGAAGTTAAGTGTTTGTGAATATGAAAATAGAGGTAGATTTAGGCATGCTAGTTATTAATTGTAATATAAGTTTGAATTATATAATATATTATAAGTTGGTTCTTGTAATGTTTTTTTAATATTTAATAATGAAATAGAATTCAAGTAAATAGAAGATTCTTTTGTAGATTTGCTTATTGTATGCTCAACTCTTATAGCTAAAAAGAGTGTTATAGCCTGCTCTGTATATTAAGTTTGGCTATCATTTACTTAGTTTTTCATATAAAATTTAAATATTTAATTATTATATTAATATAATTTGCTTTAATAAAGGAATTTTTTTCATAGTTATATAATTTAAATTGAGTTAATAGATTAAAAGTTATATATGTTTAAAATTTATATATTATTAAAATAAAAATATTATACAAAAAAATTAGTACTTTATTTAATATTACAATTCTTTTTTTATATAATAATCTTTAAAACATTTTATAGTCTTTTGTAATTATTATATTAAATTACTTATATAGTAATATAAAATAACTAATTTTAATTAACTTTTAAAAAAAACTAAAATTTTTTAGTTTTTTATTAAATTTATTAAAAAATCAAATCAAAAAATTATAAAAAATATTCTTACAAATATGTTATATAAATACTCAAATATTATATATATTTTTTGATTGCTTATAATATGTAAAACTTTAAGTTATATAATTTAAAGTGTATTAAGATGATATATTATACTTAATAAAATTAATTAGTAAAATTATTTTAAACTTGAAATTATTTTAAAGTTTAACTAAATTATAGTATTTTGATATTACAACATTTCAATATTATGATATTGTAACATTATGACATTATAGTAAAAAATCTGACACATGTCATTACTATATTAATTTACAAAATTAATTCTACCAACAATCTGTTTGGTCTCTTATTTGTTTGAACTGAATTACTATAAAGAATATATACATGTTTTTGCTTTTTGGCCATCGAGTTACCTATGCAATTGTATATAGAATCGTGCAAAATGCATCTTCTCCATTTATTTTATTTGATTCTTCAATATTATGACTGTCAAGATCCCTCCATCTTATTCATGCATCCCGACCTGACAGGTCATATAAATTAGCATTACTCTAATGCAAGTAAGATGGGAGGGGCTTTACTTATTTGTGCCAGTAATACAACTCCTAAAAAGAAAATAGCCAATCAGTGAATTCATATTGTGATCTTTCCGGATCAGCCTGACATGAATTCCGAGCACGTGTAAATAAAAATAAAATGCTTAAATTCATGCGTAATTTATTCAATCAAAATTTTATATATGAAAATTAAAGTATATATAATTTAGGCCAGATTGTTGTCGAGTGGAATTACGAAATAAGAACGCAACTTGTCCGAAAAATCCCGAAAAGAAACCAAAAGACGAGGCAAAAATTTGAGCCAATACCAATATTTTCCAAAGGGAAATATAAAATCCAAAAATTATATGCGCACGATATTATAAATGCGCATTTTTCCCAGCTTTACTTTTTGTGTACAAATTAAAAATATCAGGAACGCAATTTTACATGTAATTGACAATAGTGTATGGCTATTGCTTTTAATGTTAACGTTCTAACCCTAAATTTGTGTTTTTCGCACCTTGTTTATTTACAAAATTAAACAAGATAGCGTACGTGAAAATTTTTGTCGATCCTTTCTACCAGCCAATTAAATCTCTAGATACGCACTACACACAAAAAAAAATTCGAGTATCGTATAAATTTGTAGGGTCTACAACCTAGCTCGTTCCTGTACCCAACAAAAAACCTAGGCATTGGCACAGGCACAGAAATTGGATGTTTATTATTTAATTGTACCTAGCACTTTGCCTAGCATTTGTGTCCGGCACCTTGTGCTCAGCATTTTATGCTTATGCCTTTAATAGTGCCTGGCACTCATAGACAGAAGTTTGTCTGATTGGCTAACAAATTCTATTTAATTTTACATTATTTTTACAGTTTAGAGTAATTTTTTTTTTAAAAACCGAAAACTAATCATAATGAAATAAAAAAAAGGTTGTATAGAAGGTTTCATTAGAGCTGTAGGACTTCATGGCCAAAAATAAGATCTAATTCTCGCCCGGTTAAAAAAGTTAGTATAGTAATAATTCTCAAAACCCGAAAAAATCAATTTATTATAAGCTAATTTTTTTAAACGGACGAGAATTAGATCTCATTTTTGACTATGGAGTCCTACAGCTCTAATGAAACCTTTTATGCAGCTTTTTTAGTTTTCGTTTTTTTAAAAAGTACTCTAAACTGTATAAATCATGTAAAGCTAAATTGAATTTATTAGCCAATCAGACAAACTTCTGTCTATGAGCCTGGCACTTTTGTGCCTATAGGCATAGGACACTAATGCCCGTCTGATGCCAATCTATTGGGCATGGGCATTTGTAGACCGCTAATCACTATTTGTATTACCCACAAATAAGTAAAGCCGGGTGTGAGGGATCGTATAACCAGAACGAAAGTCGGGTTCGCAGAAAAGACAAAGTTAATTCTCATCATTTTATTTGTCTACTGATAAATGTTCGCATTACTAATTACTCAATTGCCTCATACTTCACGTTAGATCGAACGTGTGATCGTAACCAGCTTGCCACATGTTCGATCGATGAATGACTGATTCGAGACAAAAGACAAAAGCTGCCTCGATACATACGCATCAAGCAGCTTTAGTTAGAGCAGTTTGCATAGTATTAGTGTATCTTTGTATGACACAAAATTGAATCAAATAAATTTTAATTTGAAAAAGTTCAGGTTTTGAGGATATTATTTACATTAAAATTTCACGTAGAATTTTTTTTGTTTGAACCTTCAAGACAATTTTATAAGCAAATTTTAAGTTACATATTTATTTATGTTTAAATAGAAATTTAATATGAATATTTAGATATACATATGAATACAAGCAATACATTTGAGATATATAAAATTACCACCATAATACAAACAAATATTCTGAATTGATTCATTTTGAAATGGATAAAGAAAAATAATAAAACAATTGAAGCCTAATTTTAAGCATAAATAAATACCGTAAATGAACAATAAGCTTTTCTTTAAATATAAAATAAAAACTCATAATTTTAAGAATTTATAAATTCACAATTATCTATCTGCCCTAGATAAATAACCATCTAAAAATGCCTTTAATTCATCAACATCATCTTCAAACACCGCGCCAGCAACATACAAATCAGGTCGAACAAGTACGAAAGCCTGCTTCCCGATATCTTTAATGATGCCATATTTTTCATGCAATTCGAATTTGCTTTCAACAAATATATGTTGCTCTCTGCCCTCTTCTTGGAATGGCATGAATGGTACATCAGCAGTGTTGACGACGCCCTGATATGAAATAATAATGGGAGTGATAGTAGTTTTATAATTATTGTATACCTCCAACAGAGTTTCAATAAGTGGATTGCAATCAGCAGTGACGCCCTTGTTTAGAGTAAAGAGGATTAAGGTATGCTTCAACGCAGTTGAACGAAAGACATCAAACATAGTTATGCGCTCATGATTTTTATGAGGAGTTATTTTTATTAATGATCCGTCTAGTACGTAATGGCCTGCTTTAATCAATTGGTTTTCAGCGCTTGAAAGAGGTTTATAATTGTGAAGAACCTCAGAAGATTCAGGCAAGTAATGAAGATTGTTTTGGAATAAATTGTTTTGGAATTTAAATGTAGCTTGGGGAAAGAAATTAAACATGAAAGGAGCAACGCGTGTTCGAAGGAATGTGGTAAAAAAGTCATTACCACTCAACACTTTTGTAAAAAAACCGGTACCCGCAACAACACTCTTAGCAGTGGAATACCGTTCTTGTTCATAACTATCAAGAAGTTTATTAGCGTCAGCTGTCTGATCCCTAATAACTAGAGCCAATTTGAATGCCAAGTTATGAGCATCTTGAATTCCCAAATTCATTCCTTGACCACCAAATGGCGAATGACAATGAGCAGCATCTTTTTTTAAAATAGAAAATTAATAAATATTACATTAAAGATAATTACATAAGGTGAACAAATTAAAAATTTATTTACCTCCAGCGACAAACGCACGCCCTGTTCGATATCTATTTACAATTCTTTCATTAATCTTGAAATTGGAAAGCCATACAGGATTTTTTAATTCCAATTTAATTGGGGAAATTCTCTCATCAATCAGTTTTTGCAATTCTTCCAGTGTAATATGGGTATCTTGTGTGAGACCATGTGTAACGTTGTCATTAGTTTCATTTTTGATTTCCTCTTTAGACATTTGAGCAATGATACGGACAGTATTTTTTCTGGCATCCAACGGTAATATCGCGATAGGTCCTAGTAAAGTAATTTGGCATATTTCATAAATATAATTAATTAGATGAAAATTAAATGTGTGAATGCAGTAAATAACAACGGTACCTTCATTAAGTGGAAAAGCAGTTGCTTGGTCGTATTTAATCAATTCATGATCAATTTCTACGTCAGCTACAGCCCATGTAGATTTCAACGTCTGACCTAGGAAAAATAGGAAAAAGATATTTGGATTATATATGAGTTTTATAAAATGAACGATAAAATTAATTAATCCCAATCATATAAATAAATAATTAATTAATTTTACCTTCAAAAGTCCAGCCATTTATTCCTTTTCTGACAGCGGAATGTACACCATCGCATCCTACTAAATATTGGCATATAATTTCTTCTTCTGCATTGTTTTTTGTATTTTTTACAACAGCAATTATATGATCATTCTTCTCTTCATACTTTATTAATTCCATGCAGAATTCAATTTTGGGGATATTTTTCTTTCCCATTGATTTCTTTTTGTGTAGAGCTTCAATTAAATAATCCATGGTCTTATTCTGACGGACAATTAATCCAAATGCATAATTGGCGTTCATGCTGCTAAGTTCGATCTTGACCGGATTGCTTGTATCATGAACGTTTTGGTACATACAGAATTGCTTCACTTTGAGACCGTGTTCCAAGAATGGATCTAAAAGATCTCTAAAGAAACAACAAAAATAGGAGTAAAAAAATATATATTATTTGAATTTAAAGAACAGATAAATTGATTTACCTATTATCAAGAATTTCCATAGTTTTCGGTGCTACCAAGAGAGCCTTTGAAATTTCTGGATGCTTTTCAACCTTCTCTATGATGCGGAAATTGATTTCAAATTCAGCCAATTCATTAGCTAAGAATAAGCCAACGGGACCTTTTGACCAAAAAAATGGGAGATTAGAAAAAAATTCTCTGATAAAATTTTTATTTCAAAAATAATTTTTATGTTTTACCTGCACCACAGATTAGTACATCTACATGATTTTTTTCTTTAAATAATGACACCATAATTGATAGAGATAATTATTAGAGATAATAAAGATGATAGTTTTAAAAAAAATTCCAATTTGCCAGCACTCTTCATTATTCGCATTTATTTATTTATTTATTTATTTATTCGGATTTTCTTACTTGTGTATCCTTATTTTATGATTTAAACTTATAATGCGGAGTGATTTCAATAGAAAGTTCGTTTTTTGTATAATCATTTCTAATATGAAATTTCTGCATACAAATATTTACATAATTTGTTACTTTTAGAGTTCCAATCCGTCATCCATTTATCCATATCTGAATTTATCAGGATATCCGTTTACTATTGATATCCAGATAATCCGACAAATATTCGGATATATTGTATGGATAAACGGTTAATAGATTGGAACACTAGTTACCTTTTAAACATTATTGTATGCACCTTTGCAGATTAACGATATGGGTCTATTGTAACAAGAAGAAACGTACCCGATCTAAAGTGAATCCCACACATGGTGTAATCAATTAAAACTAAATTTATTTATTTTAATTGATCACACCATGTGTGGGATTCACTTTGGATCGGGTACGTTCCCTCCTGTTACCTATTACAGGGGAGAGGAATCGGTAATCGAATAAATTTCAGCACTGGTCATATTTTACAACTATAAATGGTGTTATGTTGTTACGGAGTCATAGACAGAAGTTTGTCTGATTGGCTAATAATACATTCAATTTTACATTATTTATACAGTTTAGAGTACTTTTTTTAAAATCGAAAACTAATCATAATGAAAAAAAAAACTTTATAGAAGGTTTCATTAGAGCTGTAGGACTCCATAGCCAAAAATAAGATCTAATTCTCGTCCGTTTAAAAAAGTTAGTATAGTAATAACCTTTCAAAACCCGATAAAATTCACTTATTACTAAGCTAATGTTTTTAAGAGGACGAGAATTAGCTCTTATTTTTGACTACGAAGTCCTACAGCTCTAATGAAATCTTTACAGTTTTTTTTTATTTAATTATGATTAGTTTTCGGTTTTTAAAAAAGTACTCTAAACTGTATAAATAATGTAAAGTTAAATTGAATTTATTAGCCAACCAGACAAACTTCTGCCTATGAGTTACGGAGTAAAAGTGTGGAACCAGAAGATAGGGTCGGAGCTGCGCCCAAAAAATGTAAAAGTGGTGATGTTAAGTTGACATATAAGGTAATTACCGAGAATAAATTAGTGATATGGCTACCCCGGCCTATCGGCCGGGCTGGCGGGTCGAAGGTCGACCTGTACTTCTGTGGGCCAGCCCGGCCGATGTATAGCCGGGTTTTCTTGACCAATAGAAATGTGTGGGAAAAATCGGATGAAAATACTTAATTTTGTTTTTTCTTTAGATTAATTTTTGTTTGCATGATCTTTTTAGTTAATATTCAACGCAGAATTATTTTAATTTTGACATAAATGTGATAATTTTATTTCGACATTTTTATAATTTTTTTAAATATGTAAATTTTAGAATCCTATTTCGATGGTTTATTTTTATTGAATGATGTTTTTTTATAAATATATTTTTTTAATATAATTTATAATTAGACTTAATTTATTATTTTTAAATTATTTTTATCTATTCTTATTCAACGATGAATCTTAATCGTGTATAGAATGTTCTCAAGACCTTCTTGGATGCGATTTTTTAGTGATCGAAAATAGTATTGTGAAATAATTCTAGCCATTTTCGCATTGAAAGAGATCAAATTATACAATTATAGACCAAAGGTTTTTTTAAAAAATATGGTCGGCCAGAGAGTTTAGCATCGGCCCGTATCACTATCATCGCATTGTTCCACAAATTGTAAATGGTGACGAGAACGATGACGAGAAGATGATGAGAATGATGACGGGAGTAATACCATAATATAGGGAAAAGAACCAATCGTGTCAGAATAGAAACATAGAGTAATGTAGAATAACTTCCCTTAGCCCTGAAGTCTAAATGTTATAAAAAGAGCTGTAATAACTCCTTTGAAAAAAAAGGAATTAATAAAAAAATAAAATGTCAGCCCTTGCTAACTATAAAAGATATTCATAAACGTAAATCAATTAAAGTGATAAACTCAATACCAAATCACTAATAACACGCTTCTGTCGAGAATTTTTACAGATAAAACGACTCATCCGCCCGTAACAATGTGATAAAAATTTTAAATGGAAAATAATTGAGTAACCTCATGATGTACGAGTCTCAAAACTATATACTTTTGATTTTAAACGAAGTATACACATACTTACTACCATCATTGGTATTCATGGTACAACAAAACCAAATTTGATGCAATTAGCATATACTGTATGTCATAACCAGTTTTTTACACTTACTGTTAACTCCTGTAAATTCGATATTCTACTAATTCTACTAATTCTAATAGTTCTAATTAATTCTACTAGTTCGAATAGTTCTAATTAGTTCTAGTAGAAATAATAGTTCAAGTCGTAATATTAGTTTTTATAATAATTACTAATTCTACTTAGAGATATAAACATGATAGAAATAGTAGGAATATTAGATAAAATATAACTAAGCATAACTAACATATGTAATAGCGAAAGATCATAATATCGTAAAATGTATAAATAGCTTTAAAATCGCTCTTGTAAAAGAACAGTTCTAAACTCAATAACACAATAATAAAGGAGTAGTCGTGTCTTAATATACAACAACTCAAATACTTTATTAAATAAACAATACAACTGACAACTCTGTAATTGTGTCTTCATACACGAACCAAGTATCACCCCAAAGATCAGTTACGGTTAAAGCTCAGGATAAAATATAACTCCGAAAGTTATAATCTTGCGTAATAATATTAATTTGTAGTTTGCATAATAATTTTGTAATAAATATTTACAAAATGCAATATTAGTAAAATAAGTTTATTTTCCTTTTACTTTTTTAATGTTAATATTAATCAACTCAAAAAAAAACCATTAATGGATTTACAATATTGTAACTCATGTCGAAATTATAAGGCATTTGAGGATTTTCAAGGAAACAAAACTTGTGTTAGTTGTTTGACACAAATAAATGAAAGTAAAAAGTGAAAATGTAAAGAAATTACCATTTCTGCCTTACTTGATGTTAAAGAAAATGCTATCAATATTGAGAATATTACAGATACTATTTATATGATTCTAATAAATATGGATGATATTAATGATTGTTTAGAAAGTGATCAGAAGTTTTATATAGAAATGATAATCAATTTAGATATATTTACTGAAAAAATTACATCAGACATATTATGTAACCAATATGAAAAATTTTTTGTAAATAAAATTGTCAAGTGTATCAAATAAGAGGATAGTTACAATTATGTTTATTATACAAAAACTGTCTCACAAACCAAAAAAATGAAGTTATTTAATTATTGATATGATTGTTATGAAGAGCTTACCTCAAAATGTCTAAAATATGCTAATATATCCAAACAACAAAACAGAGAACCATATTTTATATGCTATGCATATGAGGATCTTCTTTCTATTGATATTAATTTATATGATAATCTTGCAAATGTAAAGTTATATCATAAACAACTTCATCAAAGATCAAAGCATATTTATGTTTCAGAAGATATTAAGCGATTTATTCATGAAAATTTAATATAAAAAACACCTGAGCTTCATAGAATATTTATATTTAAAAAACTTTATAAATATAAAACTTTTTTTTTTTTTTAAATATTAACGATGAGGCCATGCCTTTAACTTTATTGAAATTCAATTGAAGTTTTTACAAAGA
>CAJVQA010006517.1:0-14805 GCA_910591915.1 Cetraspora pellucida | reverse complement strand
ACAATACCGATAAGTGATTAATAAAAGTCAAAAGACCAAAGAGGTCACCTTAAAAAAAAAAAAAAAAAAAAAAAAAACATTTAGCTTCTCAAGGCAATCATTTTGATATATATTTTATTACAAACAGACTGAAACTTATTAAAATATATATAAAAAGATAAAAACTAAAACCTATCTTTACATATTTTTTTATTATCAATTTTAGAAAAATCTATTGAATTGGCTCAGAAAATTCATTTTTTTAGTATTCATTAAAATTTCCTAAACATCTAGCAGGCTCTCACATTTGTCCTACATCTTTTAAAATTCTTTTAAATATCTTAAAAGCTCTTGTAATTAAAAAAAATTTTCTCAGAAACTAGTAATAACAAAACAGTTCATACTACTTTAAAATTATAATTATAATCTAGTTACTTCAGTCTATTTAACATGGCTACTCTTAGTACTGTAGCACCTGACACTCTAGATCTCAATTACTTCTTTGAAAACTATACTGGTTTCTATAGAATTGCTATTTATGAAAAGAAACCCAAAAATGATAAAGCTATTCCTAACAAATACAAGTCAACTAAATGTGTTATTATGAAATTGAGAACCTATCTAGCTACATATTTTTTTTTAGTTCCTCTAATAACTGAAACCATTAAATGTTTGTGTGGATTATTCCATACTCAATTTATCTTAGAAAATAATAAAATATATGAAATCACCAATATAATCAAACCAATAACAACTAATTCGCAAACCAAAAAACTTCGACAAATACTTCACAAATCTACATCAAATGTTCTATCATCTCTTTCATCAACTATTCACATACATATTTGTTCCAAGTATCAAATTCTAATCAACTGTAAAGTTACTAACAATAATTATGAATTGCAAAATAAAACTATATTTTATAAAAATAAAGCATATCACAACAATTATTTTGCTGAAATTTACAAATAAATCAAATTAACCAATCAACCCAATCCTCAACCTATCATTAACTCTGAACAAGATTTCTCTTTATAATACAAGCCTTCAGTCTAACAACTAATCCAACCCTTAAATAATAATTATTTAAACAACCCTTCTATTATTGAGTTTATATTTTCTCAAATAATTTCTAAAGAAACAACTAACACCAATAATGACATGGATATTAACAACTCCAATTTATTAAACAACAACAACTCTAATATATCAACAAGCAACTTATAACAACAACTCTTACATCAAACTTTACCATCACAACAAAAACAATAGTCAAACCAAAAACAATCTCAATAATCCTAATCATTTCAGTCTTATAGTCAAGTAATAAGACCCAAGCTCAATCTATCATATGACTTTGTAACAAACTTTCCAGTTACAAATAAAATACAGAATCATACTAAATTACAAACAGAGCTATCTTATAAACTTTTCAACTTTCTTAAAAAACATCTTCATAATTTTTATCCAGAAAAAATTATCAAAGAAGTATTTGCCAACCGATATGCACTTAAAACAAGCTTCTATCTACTAATTAGACAAATGGCTGATGCTAGACCACAATTTTTTATGGATTTAATTCAACAACACAATGCAGACAATTACAAATCTGCTACAATTCCATTTAACATTCTGAAAGAAATATTAAAAAAACTTATTCATACATTTATAATAGTCTTTTTTACCAAACTGAATTATCTAGAAATTTTTGCTTCATCTGTCACTATTCTACCAATTCAAACCCATAATTATTTGCAATTTTGTATTAATCTTGCTCGACTTCATCTATATCTCTCAGACAACTACCAAGCAATCAACTATATCAAATTTGCAGAAAATATCAAACTTAGACCAAAAAGGTTTAATATTATATCTGAAGTTATTGAAGTTGACAAGCAATATCAATTTTCTTTATCAAAATAGATAATTGATTTAATATCAAACTTAATTTCAATCTTTCTAAAACTTTATTTCTTAAAAAATACAATATACCATCTTTGAATAATTCACTCAACTATTTCAATAAATGGTTTGAAAAAATCTTTCCAATATACAGCTGCTAATTCTCTAATATCATTAACAAAACCAAAGTTTCTAACTATCTTAAATATGAATTTAAACAACATTTCATTACTTATCTCAAAAAGCTCCTACCTACTTCTGTCAAGTTTAAGAAACCAACTAGTCTTAATGAAAAACATAATGAAACCTTCAGACATGCCAATTATTATATACTAACTTGTACTAACTCTAAGTGCTTCTATCTTGAGCCAATTACAACTAAAGACAAAGAAAAGAAATCTGATAATAAAAAGAAACCTAACAATGTTCAAAAAACAAATTCCAAGCTACAACTAGTATATAACTCAACAAAACTTATTAGAAACATATTTAATACATCATATGATACTTATCTAAAGAAAATTAAAGCCTGGAATGAACTTTTTCTTAATGCTTCAATATTCTATATTAAAGGAAAACATAAAGTTACATTTACTAAACAATTCCTACTACTGTATTAGATGAACTAGTAGCAAAAGCAGAAAAATATACCTGTTCTGCCAATTTTGTTAGAACTAATCCAAAATGACAAGCATTTTGCTTTTATTAATATCTAACCATTTATTAAAACACTGCTGCACAAAATCATAATATTGATAAAATAGATAAACAACAGGTTATTAACTTTCTTACATCCAAACTCATTAATACTGACTTTCTTGCACATATCATTACATACTTTGATTGCACTTACAATGAATCTCCTAACTACTCTACAATAACCAAATTTTACAAAGAAAAAGCTTTACCAGAAACTGAAACAATCTTATATAAAAAATTCAATATTAAATTCAAAATACCAACTTTTATTGCAGAGTCACTCTTCTGAGAAAAAAAAATACAGGCTTTTTTTCAATAAACTTGTCTTTTACAAAACCCATAAATGCAGCTGCCATCCTATTTTTTTTTTTTTGCTTTTGCTAAGGCCATTAGTTATGGTGGCTACTGCCTTTATTGTAAATTCAATTATGATTATATAACTTGTACAAGGTTATCTCTATACTATATTAGCAAATAGCAGCACAAGCTCTCATACATCTAATTAGATGTTGTCTAACCTAACCATGACCTTCTTGTCTGTATGTTTGTTAGGTCGTTACATATTTCAGAGTACATTACCTGACTATAGGGCTTCAGAAGGCCTCCTGCTAACTAACTATCTACATTTAATCTTTGCTAACAGGGCTCACCCTTGTAAAGTTTATCCAAACCCCAGTACTGACTTCATAGTATATTTCTAGTACTTATAGTATACTCTGTTTCTGAAATTAGACTTCCAATCCAGATAGCCTGATAGGACTATGACCTGTCCCTAGTACCTCAGAGTCTGCCCCTCAAGGTCCTTTTTCTTCAGTTCAAGACTTCTGGCAGCCTGGTTGATGATACCTCTCATTTGAGGTTCTTGCCCACCTGATTTCTTCTATATTGGTATCTGTTTCCTAGGTCTAGCCTTTACAGTAGTACTGTCGAAGATCTGTGTTACCTCTTTACTTAGGTCTTCCCAAGTGGGCTTCAGTTTTCTCAGTTCACAGATTTACTCAGCCACAAGAACTTATCTTGTGTTTGCACTATTTAATGCCAGTTTGCATTCCTTTATATAACTTCAACATTGCACAGATGCCCCATAACCTGCCAGTTATCTGGTGCAACCATGTTACAGATACTGATCTTAACTGATCAACAGATTGCTGTTGCTGTAGTACCAGACACAAGGACTTATCTTGGGTTTGCACTGCCCAATGCTAGTTTGCATTTCTCTAAGTAACTTAAATATTGCACAGATGTCTGTAGTACTGATATACATAGGTGGTTTTCCAAATTTTCACTGTTGGTAGGTTTTGAACTTCCAACTTACCACTTGGAGGGTTGACAACTTATTCATTTTACTAAGTCGCCACACTCCCAGCTGCCATTCTATTAAATAACACAATTATAGTAGTTAATAGAAAAAATAATATAAGTAGACAGATGGTAAAGTTTACTTATATGAAAGGCCAGGATTATGATAGTTTGACCCAATGTACAGAGCAGACTATAATACTTAGCACAGTTATGAGAGCCAAGTATATGGTAATCGACCCTGTATAAGACAAACTTAGAAGATTATTATCAACATCTTTAAATCTCTATAATCTTCATACATGTTTTAACAAATTTCTTCTTTATTACAACTTATTACTTCTTTCACATGGTCAAACTATTCAATCCCTTATACAACACATTGACAAATATAACTATAATAACATTGTTCCTAGCATTACCTTTTCTGTTAGCAATACCTATTATGAAACTTATATATATCTTCCAAATGACTTACTTTTACCCAATCATACTATTATTTATCCTCATCTTTTTCCAATTTTTTATAACCTACCTCTTAGATCAAACATCTCTAATTTTACTTCTATCTTATCTAACTTATTTTTTAATGAGCATACAATACCACAAGTATCTACATCAACATAATCTTTACAAGACCTATATTTAAATATCTGTACACACAATGTTAGAGATTTTAATACAGTAACCAAAAGAGAAGTTTGGCAAAATTATTGTTTTTACAATAATATCCATATTGCCTATATTACTGAAACCAAAATTGCTAACAGTACTAATCTTCAATTCTATAACAACAATCTATTCTCTTACTTCTGAGCTAACTTTGAAAGCTCAGAAGAAGGTGCTGCTATCATGATTCACAAACACCTACAACCCCATGTATATAATTGTCAAGCACATCTTGGTGAAGCAATTGCTTTGGACCTCTTCTTCAAAAGTAAAATTAAACTTCGAATTATAGCTATATATCTCTCTTCTACTAATATGAAAAAACAAAACAAAACCAGAATATAGTCATTATATAGATTTAACAAGCCTTCCAATACAATCTTTATTCAATAATACTCAGAGACTTTAATACACAATATAACATCTGCAGCTCATCATCTAAATTTTGACTTATTAATTATTTACACCACTCCAACATGTTTAATCTTGGTATACATGTTGACAACAAGCATTTTACATGGTCAAACAATACTAGCTATAGCCATATTGACTATATCTGAACTAATTTATTTAATATTCAATTTTTTCTTTTATACAAACTTGATGACAGCAATACCTCAACATTTAGTAACTACTCTATTCTGATATTCACCTGGACCTTTACTAATGCATACAGCAAACCTCTATATCATCATACTGGCATCAGTCGCAGAATCTTTAACTACAAAGATATGTCAATTGACAAATGAACAGAATTTTCAGATCTCCTCTTTTATAACCTTAGACTACACAATATGCCACTCAATAGCAATACTAATGAAAGTATTGAAACCACTTGGCATAAGATTGAACATTCAATAATTAACATTGCAATACAATCTATTTCTAACAAAAAGACCTACAAATATAGCTATAATCATTAATATTTCTCTTATTCCACCTTATTCCATACATCACTTAAAGGCTTGAACATTTAATTAAAATTGTCAAACAAACTCACAACAACCTTAATATTAACATAATAAACTCAAAGATTCAGAACATTAACAACAAATCCTATTGCAACTTTCAAGCCCTTAACTCAAATGACTACTTCCAAATTTATACATAGATTCAACATGCACATGATATTTGAAAACAACTATATCAAGCTTGTCATACTGAAAAGTTATTATTACTCCACCAACAAATTTAACAAGCTACAGAAAAGAGATATGAAATACTTACAACATGCTTTAAACAAGCTATAAATAGTATTTTTAATCGATACAAAGCTCCCATTCACTTTTCTAATATTAAACTTCCTAACCAACTTATTACAGACTTCAACTTTATTAAATATTATATACAATCACACTTCCATAACTGGACTGCATATCGACCAATTAATCAAGTACTGTATGATAACTCATAGCATATGCATTACCAATCACAACCACATATTAACACCCAATGGTACAACTCTCTCAATTCTCCTATAACAGAAGAAGAAGTTCTTCAGATATTATCAAAACTTTCCAATAAAAAAGCCTATAAACCTATAGGCATCAGCTATGAAATGCTTAAACATACAGGCACTGCTTGTATTCAAGCTATTACAGCTTTATTTAATTATTGTCTCAGTTCAAGTCAAATCTCTAAACAATGAAAACACAGCAGAATCTATTCTATCCCAAAATATAACATATTCAATAAAGACTTAAACCTTAATTGTCCTATAAGTCTTATTAAACATATTTAAAAAGTATATACAAAAATCATAACTACCAAAATTAGTACTGTGTTTTCCCAATATTCTATTCTTTCACTATACAACTATGTTACTTTACCTAACAATAACATATCTATACCTATTCATATATTTAATAACCTTATCGAAAATGCATCATGCAATCACAAACCAATCTGGCTCTTATCTCAAGACATAAGCAAAGTATATAATTCTATTAATCTTACTTTTCTTCAAAAGTCATTACAATGTCTTGCCTTATCTAATTCTATTATTAATACTATTATTAATATACTTACTGATCGACAAAATCAAGTTATCACAAACCTTGGTCTTACTTCATCATATTCTGTGCTTAATGACATTGACCAGAGTAAAACCATTACTCTCCTTCTATGAAGAATTTATTATGACTTATTTATATCACATATTCACAACAACTTCAAAGGTTATACCATACAAGTTTCTTGGTTAAACAATCTTAAACATCAAACACACAACAAGCTTAGTGCATATTGCTCAGTTTTTACCTATATAGATAATACCCTTTAAATTGCATCTTCACAACAAAAACTATTACAAATTCTTTCTACAGCTAAATCATTCTATAACATGGCCAATATACAAATTAACTCTACTAAATCCATATTCACAACTAATATTAAACAAACTAACTATACTCCTATCATATACAACAACCATCTTCTCAATCTTTAGCCATTAAACGAACCATTTAAATTTCTTGGATGCTGGTTTACACTTAATAATAAACTAACTAAACAAACCAAACTTATTATAACAAAATCATCACATCTTATCAAAATTGCAGGCACTAAGCAAATTACTAATACATATGCATGATATATCATCAATATTGTTATAATCCCTACAATAGAATATTAACTTTACAACATTGTTCTTAATCAAAATACATGCGAAAAAATCCTTACAAGTCATATTGGATTTGTTAAAAACAAAGCCAAACTTAGTCACACAATTCCTACTAATACATTGCTTTACTCCTAGCTATACAATATCTGTAACATATAGGATATTCAACTATAACATCATATTACAAACTTTACTAAAAGGCTCAATTCTCCTGATCTTTTGGGAATAAGCACTTGCATTAGGATTAAACAACTTCAGAACAACTTGTGATTATCTACTAGTATTCTGATATATGATAATTTTATTATTAATGGGCCTAAAAAACATACTATTAATTTCAAAATTATTCAACTTTTTAAACATCTTGGCATAATATTTACATCTAATTCACTATACAATATTCTATATGCTATCCAAGAAGAGTCTATCTTACTTGAGTCAATACTTTCACCACATACTAAATATTTAATATTTAAAAAGCAACTTAGATATTATTTTATTCTTTACTTAGATCAACTTACTATATTTAACAATTTATGTCTTCTAAAATAAAAACACATATCTTCATATATAAACAAAATTTCTAAAGGCAAACTATCACTCTGGTTTAGCTATCTAGAAGATCAAACCACAAGCCACTTATATAATCATACTCTTTACCAATATTTACACTTACCTAGCACTAATTGCTATAGTTATTCAACTAAACACTTCTCTTTACAGAAAAAATCATGGCTTATTACAGTACTTAATAATCAAATTATTACTAGAAAAGCCAAAAGACAACCCTCTTTTTCAGAAATCATTCTTATTACTTACTAGCAATAACATATAAAACAACAATTTACTCGTCTATATCTACTTCCATCTATTCAATTACAAATATGCCTAGGTTGCTCTCTTAACTCTTATATAATTGCCAATAAATATATAATTAATATCTCTATCAATCTTTCTTCCAGATTTTTTGGTTGAGTTAATACATATAACAAATTTCTTAACTTCAATGCTAATTATCTTGATCTTATATACTCTATTGCAATTTGACACTCTATTCAAATCCCTAACCCCTCTAATATCAATATTACAACAAACCTAATTCTAACTATATTTGAATCTGGTACTTTAACAAACAACTTTTAACAAATCACCAACTACAATGCACAATTATCAGAACTTCATTTTTATGCAGATGGCTCTGTCATTAACCTGAGTATCTTATAATGCTTTATGGGTATCAGATGGGCCCAAATTTTAAACAACAATATATTGCATACATTCCAAGTCCAAACTAGATACTGGTCTTATTTATTTAAGTCTGAGCTTACTGCTATCTTATCAGCTCTTATTACTGCCCCTAGGAACAGTACTATACACATATATACTGATTCACAGTCTGTAATCTCTAAATATTACAGTCTCTTAAACTTAATTTATACTTTATCTTATATATATATATCATATTTTTCATTATAGAACATACTTATTAACTTTGTCAAATCATACAATATTTATATCATTTTTTACAAAGTTACTGCTCACCAGAATGATCAGTACGATAACCTCGCAGACCAACTTGCACACAGCTACTACAACCTGCCATATTTTACCTTTATGTTTTACAATATCTACAATCCCACATACATCTTAAATTTTGAAAACTTTTCTTTAGAACTATTTACTCATCACAATATTCATACAATATGTTATGCACATATTTATGCACTATAGATCACACAAAACTACTTCCAAAAATGGCACAAAATCCTTAATCAAGTTAATTGGCAAGCCACTTGACTATACATCAACAACAACTAAAAAATTTCAAACTTTTTATATAGCTTTTAGTCCTCTATTCTTAAATCATTTAGAATTAAAATTCTACTAGATGACCTTCTTATTTCACATATTTTACACAAATGAGATCATTTATACTTAACTATTTATTATCAATATCATTAAATTAGTTTTCATCTTTACTGGACAACTTGCTTATCTAATCAATTGCTATACAACCTTATAGATATTTTATTACAATATACTTTAAATACTTAAACACTTAACACTACTTTAAATACTATAACTAATTTATATAACCAAATTAAGCTGTTGAGTAGTATGACTATTCACAGTATACCAGACTTACCTTCAGTTTTCTTAACTTTAACTGGTCTAATACCAAATGAACTTATTAACATTATTGCAAGTCTGTCATCTAAAAAAGTAGTCACAACACTTGTTATCAAGTTTTTACTTCATCTTAACTAACAAATCTATCATAAAATCTAGATCCCATACTGCATTTCAAGATCTACAGCTCAATTTCTCAAATATGATACACTTTCAAATATTGCCTTACCTCTATTATATTCTCTTTCACTCAACTTTATTAGTTTAAAAATAAACTCCTGATATATCTAATAGATTAAATATTAAACTAATCTTCTATATATAATTACTAACAATCAAATCTAGATAAGCCTTGGCCACTTTAGTTGGTTTAGGTTACAGATAAATTAGCCTGAGCTTTTATTCTTTCTATAATATTTTAAAAACAGAATTGTACTTTATGTAAAATCTCAATTAAATATTCAATAAAGATAGAGGCATGGCCTCATCATTAATATTAAAAAAAAAAAAAATAAAGTTTGAAGAAAATAATTATAGCAACTCTTTCTATAGATCATTTATACTAAAAAACAAAAAAATATTTAATTATTTTTTAACATTTTACTAAGTAAACCTTACTTGACCTCTTAAGTATATAAAGTTGTTCAGCACACTTTTATACTTCTAGGCAGCTGTGTTTTAAATTCTAATAATACTTAGATATCAGAAAAAGTTTCAAAAACTATATTTTTGGGTTTTGTCTATTTACCTAATATTTTGCTAATTAAATCTATTATATTTCCTATTCAAAAGTTGTTTAGCTCACTAAGTCAGACATTTTGATATATATTTTGGTCAAAACAGACTAAAATTCATAGAAATACAAATAAAAAAACAAAAACAAAAACTTGTTCTATACTGATTTTTTTATTGACAATTTTAGGAAAATTTGTAGGGTGTTCTGGAAATTTTACTTTTTGGTATTTATTAGAATTTTCTAAACACTCAATCAGCTTATTTAAAGTTTAAACTTTTTTTCAAATTTTTTTAATTAGTCTAGAAACCTTTAAATCAAACAAATTTTTTCAAAAAACATATTTAGAAATCTATTTTTAGAAAAAAATGCCAACCTTATTTACAACTACACCAGATATCATCAACCTTGATTATTTTTATCAAAAGTGTTCTAAAAGCTTTAGAATTGGTATTCATAAGAATGTAGCATATATATTACATCCTATTTCTGTAAACAAACAACTAAATAATTGTATTAGTACTGAATTTTAAGGTAGTATTAAAAATAATCATTACTTCAAAGCATCAGAATCGAGTTCTATTATTACTTGTTTCTGTAACAAATACTACACTCACTTTATATCAACAATCAATCAAATCTATAAACAATATAAAATGATCTTTATTATCAGAAAACCTAGAGATAAAAAAATTCTTACAAATAATATTGCAAATTCTATCGAATTTGTTTCACTATTACCTATAGCATCCCTTTTACCTATCACATACAATCATCTCTGTATCAAATGTAACTTATCAATCACCTGCAAAGAAATGAACAATCAATATTATTTAGCATCTAATGCTATTCTATATAATGACATATCTCATCATGAAACTTGTATAGAAATCTAACAACTTACTCAACAATCAAGTTTCTCTCCAACATTTATTTAAAAACTTTAACAATCAATTAAATCTTATAATCTACTTGCATCTGAACTTACTTTCATAACTTCACTTATAGGTACTATTAGCAACACAAATAACATGAATATAGATAACAACATAATTACTAGCAATAATTAGTAATAATAACAACTACTATATCAACATCAACTACATTTTAACAAACAACAGCAACAATAACAGCAATAGCAACAACAGCCAAACCAATAACAATTACAAATACAAACAAATATTACCAACAATCAACCTAAAATTAAAGCAAATCTAACATTTAATTGGCTTACTAATTTCTTAATCTTCGATAATATGAAGACAAATTACAACTTCAAATAAAATTTTCTTAAAAAATCTTCAACTTTCTTAAATCTTATTTGTATAACTTTTACTCTGAAAAAGAAATCAAATCTAAAACCTCTAAACAAAAAGCTTTCAAAGTTAGCTTCTATTATATTATTTGTAAAATAACAGAAGACAGACCCTAATTTCTTATTGAATTTATTTAACAAACAAATCCTAATACTAACAAAACTATTACTATTCTATTTGATATATTGAAAGAAACCTTTAAAAAACTTTTTTTTTTTTTTACTACAATCTTATTTACAAAACTCAATTATTCTAAAATCTTTGCTTCATTAGCTACTATTTCTTTATACACAAATCAAAACTAAATTCAACTTTGTATCAATATTGCTCATATCTATTTATACCTTTCAAACAACTATCAAGCAATCAATTACATTAAATTTGCTAAAAACTTTCAACTCTGATCTAAAGATTTAATATTATATCAAAATTAATTAATCTTGACAAGAATAAGCAATACTTTATAATTTGATCTAATAACAAATTTAATATTTACATTGACTTTAATATTTCAAAAACTCTTTTTCTTTACAAACTGAATATTCCATCACTTGTTAATTTATTGGACTATTTAAAACAATAGTTTAAACAATTCTTTCCAATTTATAATCGACAATTTACCCAACTATTAAATGAAACCAAAGTTTTTAACTCTCTAAAATACCAAATCTGACAGCAATTCATCTTTTATCTTAAAGAAACTCTACTTACAAAAATAAAATTCTAACAACCTAATAATCTACAAAAACATCAAAATGAAACTATAAAACTAGCCAACTTTCATATACTTACTTGTAAAGAAAAAATTGCTCTTATTTAGAAAAAATAGCAATTCAAAATAAGGGAAAACAAACAGAAAATCCAAACTTATCTATTATAACTTCAAAACTTTAATACTAATACAAATACTTACAACTACTAAATAATATTTTTAAAAAGTTTTTTGAAGATTTTTTAAAACAAGAAAATGAAATTTGAAAACAATCTAAAATTGGTCTATCTATTTTCTACAAAATTAGCAAACATAAGGCATCTTTCAATAAACAAATTTTAACTACTTTTTTTGATAAATTTGCAACAGAAATGAAAAAATTGACTGTGCAATTAACAATATTTTAACTAATCCTAAATGTCATAACTATTATTTCTATTTACATCTTAACTTATATCAAAGCATTGCAGCACAAAACCACCATATAAACAAACTTAGCAAATAACAAGTGATAGAACTTCTTACCTCAAAACCTATTAGCACTAAGCTATTGAACAGAGTTTTGATCTTTTACAACTCTTCTGACAAAAACCTTACCTACCTACAAATCAATACTTATTACTGAGAAACAGCTATTCAAAGGCAAACAAAATACTACAAGAAAAATTCCAAATATCATATTCTATATTTTTCTTAATTAAAGAGTCTCTCTTTCTTAAGAAGACTTCTTTTCAATAAATCTATCTTCTACAAACCTCGTTAATACAACCACCATCTTGTCAAAAGATACATCTCTAGTAGTTAACAAGAAAAATAATATAAGTAGGCAGATAGTAAAGTTCATTTATATAAAAAACCAAGTTAATAATAGCCAGACCTAATGTATAGGACAGGCTATGGTATTTTCTACAACTATGTAAGCCAAGCTTTAAACAATAAACAACCCTATAAAAGACAACCCAACCTCTTAAGTTTTTGTTTTCAATACTTTACCTTTTGCAGAAACAAACACATACTACAACAAATTTCTACAATTACACAACCTACCTATTATATATAATCCTATAATACTTGGAAACTTCCTATCCTATCTTTGAAAATACTCTTTCAAAAATAGCTTTAAAATATCTATTAACCAAAACAAAACTGAGTTACATATATATACTATCTTTTCTAATTCTATTTTGCATGAACATTATACTATTTAACCTTTTCAATATGAAATATACAAACATCTACTTTTACTAACAACATCTAACAATACTTCATTCAACATTCACTCAGTCTCATTTGATCAATTGTTTCTTACAGATCTATTTTTTGAATTTTTATTTATACTAGTTACTTTTACATCTAATTATACAGTTGATAGATCTGAAACTCTTTCTCAACTTAGATTCTTTAACACTTACAACACACAACCTACCATCTATCTACCAATAGAGAAAACATCTACATCTACTTTATATAAACTATTACATTTATCAATATATACACATAAACAAAAGAATCCAATAATAATCTAAAATAACAAGTTTGAAAGCATTATTGTTTATCTTATAATATTAATATAACTAGCATTACAAAAACTAAAATTGCACAAGACAATACAAATGCTAAATTTTTTTGATCTTAGCAGTTTACCTATTACTGATCTTGCACTAATAGCTGCAAAGCTGGAATAGCAATTATAATTCAAAAACATTTAAAACTACATGTTCACAAAACATTTCAATTTTCTGATTATGCTATTTTTATAGATCTTTTCTTTAAGCATAACTTTAAATTTTATATTATTTCAGTTTATTTACCTAATAATAACCTTCAACTTAGACTTCTTATTCAAAATAATATTATACAATAAATTCAAGAAGCAAATACTAAAAAGCATATAACCAATAATTATAAGTGACTTTAATGTCTCTAATAATGTACAATCATCATTAATCAAACTCAAACTTATTCATTTTCTTTAATATAACAACATATATGATCTAGCTAAACATATACAATCATTAACTTCCATCTGGCATAGTAGCAAATACAGTAGTTGTATTAACTACATCTAAGCTAATCATTTTATTATTTAATACTTAACTTCTTATTATACAGATGATACTAACCAAAGTACACTTAGTGATTACAAAATTCTAATATTATTATAGAAATTCTCTTATAAAATTACTGGAAAATGGTAATCAGCTACTAAAACCAAATAAAAAGTCTTTGCCTACAAACAAATAAACCAAGATCATTGGCAAGCTTTTGCTAATCAAGTTACATATAATCTTTAAGCTAACAAGGCTTCTTCTACAACCAACACCACAAAATCACTTGAAGCCTCATAGCACAAAATTCAAAACAGTATTATTGCAACTACTCTGCAACATATTCTAAACAAAAAAATTCACAGTTCAGAATTTTTAATACATTTTTTCTTTCAAAGCATCTAAACTACATTTATGTCTTAAAAAACTTGGCAACATTATAAAACAGATCAAAGCCTTAATTCAAAACCAAACTTCAATGCTTATATCTCACAATCAAGATATTAATCAGCTTAATTCTCTTTATTATCTTAATATACTTGCTTTGCCTCATGATCCTAATCTTTTATCTAACTGAATAACTGCAGCCAATATCAAATGAAAAACACTCTACCATGCCTATAATCTGGAAAACATTAAAAATATAAGAGAACAAATCAATGATAATATAGACAAAAGATGTAGTAAACTTCAAAACA
>CAJVQA010006516.1:0-14805 GCA_910591915.1 Cetraspora pellucida | reverse complement strand
AACATTCAGATAGATCTAGTTAAAGTTAAAAGTCATAGTAAAGATAAGTGGAATGATAGAGCTGATAGTTTAGCGAAGAAGGGAACAATAAGTAGGAAAATTTTACAGGCCGAAAAAGTCAGTTGTAAAGAGATAGAGTACTGCCTAGAATGGAAAAACAGACGAACTAACATACCAGCCAGACTGTTTTGCAAGTTAGTAACGAATGCAAGAATAGAAGCAGAGTAGAAAGAAACAAGAGCAGTTAAAAGTTTAGAGCCAGAAGTGGAAATCACAATCTACAATTGGACTTATTTGTAGAAAAAGCTAAAGATGACTAAAAGAATACATTGAACAACAAGAAGAAGTAGTGCGAGAAGAAGTGCTTTCATTAAGTGCATAATAGATAAGCTTCCAACTTTGGAAGAACTTAACAGAAGAAGGCCTGATATATATACAACAGTAGAATGCCAAGTGTGCCAAGAAAAAGTAAAAGAAACACAAGAACATTTGGCAGCATGCAAGAGGCAAAAAAATCTCTGGAAGAGAATTCAAAAGGTAATCATTGCAACAGCATAGAAAAAATTAAAAGAAAAAAAAAGATCTAAATTCCCCCACATGTGTTATATATGGCACACTTTGAAAAAACAAAAACAGAAGAAGTCAAAATAAGAGAAGCATTAATAAAAGGCCTAATCCCAAAAGAAACACAAGATAAACTGGCACAGCTCTTAAATTCAAAATCAAGGCAGCAATTTGTAAATGCAGTAGCAATAACAGTCTGGGATACATTTTATGAACAAGTATGGAGAATACATTGTGCAAAAATTATCAAATGGGAGAAAAAGATTGGAATAACAGGTAAAATTAAAAGAAAAAAAAACAAAAAGCCGAAGAAACCAAAAAAATAAGAAAAAACAGATCAAGAAAGAATAGAAGGAAAAAAAGAAGAAATAAGAGAAAAAGGAAAGCAAGTTAAGAAGGAAGTAACGAAGACAATGTTGGGGCTTGTTATAGAAGAGAGAAAACCCTTCTATTATGGACTTTAAGTAGTCAGACAAGCAGCTTACTTCTGCTCGAAGTAATGCAGCAGATTGCACTTAGGTACCAATAAGGTGGTTGGGTAATGCTAGACCTAGATATTAGGGATATTTATGTAGTTACAAATGTAATTCCAAAAACTTAATAAAGTACTAGCATGTCTGCTTATATGTAAAAAAAAAAAAAAAAAAAAATTGCCATAACTTGGATGAAAAATGAAAGTGAAGCTTCATATACTTGGTTTCTACAAATATTTTGTACTAAAATTTATAATACTTATAGTTGTCTACCAGATGTTTTTATGTTAGACAAAGATTAGGTCTTAAGGAATGCCTCATCTAAAGTATTTTCTGAATCTAATAAGATGCTATATGTATGGCATATTTTAGAACAAAATTTAAAGCAAATTGTTATAAACTTTTTAAAACTGATGATGCTTATAAAGCATTTAAAAAAGAAGTTGTAGGCCTATGTTTTACAACAGTTGAAGAGCAAATTTCACAATCTTTAAATTCAGTCAAAAAAGCTGCAGATAAAGCTTATACATCAGAAAAAGTAGAGTTGTATATTCAGACATTAATGAAGAATTCAAAAATGTGAATTTTAGCTTATACTAAATGGTACTGTAATATAGGAATATTGTTTACTGAATGATGTAAATCATTTCATAGCACATTTAAAAGAGCTATTGAGACAGCTAATAATTTGAATAGCATCTTTTACCAAATTGATCAAACAATGCACTTATAACACCTAAAAGCATCTATGCATATAGACTTTAATAAAGTGACAGTTGACCTTTTTATCTGTTATAATTCTAAGCTTAGCAAACTTATTGGAAATATATCAATAAAGGCAATTAATAATATAAAAGAACATTACAAAAAATGACAAAACCAGATATATATGAAAATAATAGAACTTGTAAATACTCTAGTAAAATTAATTTTAAGCTTCCTTGTCTATATATAATTTCAAAAGATGGTCCAATTTCTTTGTTAATAATTGATAAAAGATGGTTTCTTAAAAGATCTAAAATTACAAAGCTTTTGCATCCTTCAAAGTTTTCTATTATTGATCTGAAGTTTTATAATACTTTTGTAAAAGCAAAAGAGAAATTTGAACAATTAGCAGACATTGCTACTAAAATAGAATTTATTACTAAACTTTGACAAATAACAGATATGTAATTACTTGTACCTGTTAAATTGCTACAAAAAGTGATACCAAAAAAAGGTCATCTTTCAAGTACTAAGTAAGGATTGCTTCTAACTGAACATCAAGACACTGTTACAAAAAAGAAAAAAAATGTATTGAACAATATCATCAAACTTAAAAACAAGCCTATTCAGCAACAGCTTATACTATTGAAACAATCTTTTATTTCTTGTTTATATTCTAAGCTATACAGGATCAACATTTCCAAATTTATGCACTAACATATTTCTGCATACTTTGATGTAGCTAATGATAGTAATTGTGGTTTTCATGCTATTGTTATATCAATTGGAAAACCTAAAGACTTTTGGCCAGATGTTTGAGAACATATTTATAATAAACTTTGTAGCCAGAAGTCTTATTATATTCAATTTTTTCTAAAAAAAAAAGAGTATGTTGAAATATTACAAGCAACATAGTGAAAATCTGGCTCTTGTAATAGTAATCATTAAATGTTTATGCTATCTTGTGGATATGTTATTGCCAATACCTTTTAATGACCTGTTCATTACTTTAGCAAGCTTATTTCTCTTACTTTTTTTCTTGACAACATACCATTGAACCAAAATACATCAATTACTTTTGCCTATATTTTTGAAAAACAGCATTTTATCATTATAAAACTTAAATCCAATGTGTCTGTTTCTTCTGTAGTAAAGGTTGAAAAGACATATGTACCAAACAAAGTAAGAGATGGAAGTTCTTGTTCTTAAATAGATTTACTCATTTTATAGAACAATATAGAAAAGAATATGAATGACCTGCGGGTCGATAGCGAAGTGGTTATGCTCCCAGGTCACTAATTGCAAGGTTGCCGGTTCAAGTTTAACAGGTGACGAAAAACTGAGTTAGGACTACAATTGTTGATTAACCACAGCAGGTGATGCTTTATGAAAATAGGAAGATCTTCGGTACCCAGATCCTTAAATGGTGACGGACCTGATATAAGAAGGCCGCGATGATTAGGGGGCTGAAGATAATAATAAAACAAAGGAATCCCCGATTAGGAATAGTCCTGGTGAAATTCCGGGGTAATAGAAACACAAATAATTAGTACATAGATAGTACTGTAAAATGTATAAAATAAAATGTAAAATGTAGGTGGGGTCCTGATAGAAGGTCCCGTGAACTTAAAAATTGAACTAATAAAATAGCCACCAACTGCGGCCCACTAGCGACCAGGCAGTGGGAATTAAAAAAAAAAAAAAAAAAAGAATATGAATATTTGCAAAAAGAAAATATAGGCAATGGTATTATTAATTTAACAGAATGTTAGAAAAGATTAGTATGTATTGTACACTAAAGTGTTTAATTAACTAATTGTAACAAAGATATGTAAAGACACTTAATTAAACTAATTACAACAGTTTTTTATATAATTGTATTATTACATAAACAGATACTACTTTTTAATATAAATTTATTATATGAATATAATAAATGTTCAAAATCTACCTTCTCTTTCATTATTAGTTATTTGAATATAAAAGTAATAAAAAATAGATTAAAAAGATATGCTTTTTAATTTGGCATGCGTTTTTTTAGGAACTTAAAATTTAAATTTTTTTTTGATAGTTTTTAGCTATTTATATAACTTAAAAGAATAAATTTGTAAGTAACTTGTATTCTATCTTAAATATTAAAATTTTGACATGAGAGTCCAAAGTATTGGTTATAATGTATTGATTAATATATTTACCTTTTACAACTAATTAATAAATAAACAACTAAACAAGAATAAATTAATGGTATTAAAGTTATAGTTACTTTTTTGATGCAGTTAGTTTATGATTTATATATAAATATCAATAATATATAACATTATATAAAAATCTTAATTATATTGATTTGATAAGGAACTGTGCATCCATTTGATTTAGTATATTGACCAAAACATCATAACTGTATGCTTTTACAAAAATTTAGAATTGAATATTTATAAGATTGTATCTAATTTAAATTGCATATACTATTATTAGTATGCATTATGCAATAAAAGAAATAAATTTTATATGCAAAATGAAAAGCTCCTATTTTGTTAATCACTAAATGCATTTATTTTAATATGTAATAATTGCATTGGCTGTTATTTTTATCTATCTGATATAACAAACATACATATATTAGTATCACATAATATTTAGTACAGAAAAAATTATATGATTAGTATATGTCCATAGACCTGGTGATAATTTTGGCAAATTTCAATAACATATAATATATAAAGTACTGCAATAAATTTTGCATTACTGATCAAATTGATACATATATAATCCAACCAATCTTATAGAAACATAATCATGCTTCTTACAAATTACATTTTACTGAAAGCTTATAAAATTATAGCATTTTTATAACTCAATGTACAATATTCTCAATAAATAAAATCTATAAATAATAGACTCATATTAAGATACCATGTCATAGTATAGAGCTCTAATTAATTCCAGTTAGTCAGACTGAGTTTTTCCAAACCTCAATCAAAGTCTTACTATTATTGAGCCTAGTTAAAATAGTTTAGTATAGTTTATTAGTACACAGTCTACTCTTATTATAACATAGTACTAGTGTTTGGACTGTAAAATTCAGTCTATTATAATGAATATTCACTATAATATTATATAAAAATTTTAATTTGTTCCAAACAATTGTTCTATTATAAGCAGTATCTACTATAATAGAACCTGTTATAATGAGGTTACAATATATTTTTGTACTACAAAGCATTTTTCACATACATCTTCTTTTGAATAAAACTTTTTACCTTGTATTTCATTAATTGTCTTGTATATACTTAGTATAATCTGTATTTAGTAAATTGTATATATTGTGCTATATAAAAATTTGGGATAGTTACATTAACTCCAATTTTTAGATTAATTATTATTGATATAAATTCTTTAAGTTAAATAATAAAATTATATATAATGTATATAATACAACAGTAAAAATAATATTTGAATCTGAATGTAATTTTAATATTAAAATACTTATAAATAGTTAATAAAAAAAATTTATAAAAGGTTTCTATCAATCTATTCAATTATTTATAGCACTTATTAAGAAATAAGAGATGTAATATTATATTGGGTGTTTATTTTTTAGCAACACAAATGTAGTTTAAAAATCTTTATTTTAGAAATTTTTTTCTGTAACTAAATTTCTTATTGTATTTTAAAGTTTTTACTATGATATTATATAAAATAAAAAAAAAGTTTATAATATAAGAATATTTAACAAATTAATATAAAATCTTATTCAAGTTCAAATAGATTTTATACAATAAAGAAAAAAAAACATCAAAAGTAATGTAGATAATTACTTGTACTAATTAATTTTTTTGGCCTTTGGCAATCAAAATAAGCAACTGTCAATAACTGAAATTTAAGTTTCTAATTTATTTTTTTTTTTCTTTGAAATGCCAAAGTAGAAACTTTATTAAGTAAAGAAGAATTATATTAAAAATTTCTAAACTACATTTGTGCTACTTATTTTAAGACATCCAATGTGACATTACATCTCTATTTCTTTTTTTATTTATTTATTTATTTTTTTTTTATTTTTTTTAAAAAGTGAGGCCTGGCCTCTATTTCTTTATTATCATTATATAAAATTTTTACAGTAAGTAAGTGAATACAATATTATGGAGAACTAGAGACTAAAGCTAATTTACTTTCAATCTAGACTTTGCTAAGAAGGTCCAGGACCTCCTAGTCTATATATATAATGTTTATTGTAGGTATGTTTTGATAAATAAAATTTAAAAGCTATTTGTTATATTTATTCTATATAGTGTCTATAGTAGATAAGGTTGGGCTCGAGAAGTTGGTAAGTTGGTTGAGGTTGTAGCATTTGGGTTTTGGTTATGGATATGTGGTATATTAGTACATCTATGTTTCTGTATTTGTTTATATATTTTTTTGAAGAGTTTATGATAAAAATATAATATATGTTAGTTATTGGCAAGGTTAGGTAGCTTTGTTATCAGGATAATATCTAAGGGTACTGAGTTGATTCTGATATTGCATTCAGTATATGCTATTGTTTCTGATAGAATTTGAAATTTGGTGTAAGTAATGTTTAGTGTGCTGGTTATGATTTGTTATAGAGATATGCTATTTGTTGAGCATATGATCCAATGATTATTGTCTTCAGTGTAGTTTTTGCATTATGGGCATGTTGGGCTTGAGTATATACTAGGATGTCTCTTATTCAAGTTTTTGTAAGTAGGTAGTTCATCTAGGAGTACTTTAATTTTGAAGGACTTTAGTTGTGACTTTTGAGAGTGTATGCTTTTTGCAGTAGGTTTGTCTTTGTAGCTTATAAATTGGGTTGTCATTTCCTAGTCAATTTGGTATTGTTTTTAGACTTGTATTCTGCTTTGTAAATGCTATTTTGCTAGTGCTTAAGCATTTTGTAGATGTCTGATAAGTCTTCTGATGTTGTGTTCAACTGGTGCTGTTTGCATTGATAGGATATATATGTTGTGAAGGATTTTGCTATAAGGAATGTCTGTAGTAAATATCTCATTTATATGGTTGCATTGTTCTAGATTAGCCTTGTAAATGGGTTGTAGGGAGATATGTTTGTTTGCTATTATAGTTCTTGCTCTGATTTTGTGTATTCAGTTTGGAGTAATATATAATGCTCTTGTTTGGTAAGTAGGAGTAGTTATAGTCATTATTAGATCTTGGGTAAAGGTTTGATGTTTTATATATAGCTCAAGTGTGCAGTTATTTAAACAGATAGTTAAGAGTAATGCAGTTGCTGTATATAGAGCATTTATGTTTAATGGCCAAGTTGTGTTCTAGACTAATATTGTATAGGGACTTTCAATAATCTTCCATGTTATAGTTGGAGGATTGTTGGGTATTTTGGTTGTATAAATGCTAGCTTGTATTTGTTTTTTTTCTTTGAGTGCCTGGTATATGTTTTATAGTTTTGTTTGCATAGGTAAAATTAGGGCAAGGATTTTTTGAACATATGTGTTTTCTTTTTTCCTAGGGAGTTGTGTTGGAATAGTTGTTTTAGGTTTAGTATGAATGTTGAGTTTTTCTTTGTTAGCTTTTTGTATGTCTTATAAGTTTGCATGAAGTTGCTTTTTGCTGTTTACTTGAGTTAATATTATAGAGTTTTAGATACAGTGATCTTGCAGGTTTTAGTTGAGTGAGAAGATAGTATGTATCCTTTGCAGTGTATTGTTTGGTTATTTTCTTTATTGATTTTTCAGTGGGCAATAAAGATTTTTTGGTTGTCTATTCTAGTGATTTTGCCAATTGTTAGTTGTAGTATAAAGGTAATTATCCACTTTGACTTGATTGCTGTTATTAAAGGTATAGTAAATGAGTTGGGCTTTATAAGTAGTTTATATAGGTTTTCAGCTGTGGCAATTGCATTGGTTATTGTTGTAAACCATTTGGGCTTTCTTTCTTTTGGTATTTTTTGTATATTGTGGTGAAAGGCTTTTCAGATAAGTGTTTGGTCATTGTTGTGGTTGCAAAATTGTTTGATAGCTTGGATGTTATGATTGTTGAGCTGTTTTTTTACTTGATGTATGCAAGGGAAATCAGTAAGTAAGAGGTTAATTGAATTGTCTGAATGGACTTTTGGGATTGGCCATGGGTTGGCATCATTTATAATCAGTATTTGTAGTTTGTGTAGGCTAAGTACTGTTTTTGCAATTAGTGTATTGTGATGAGGTGTTGGAAATACTGGTGTATTTAGCAGGATCAATGTATTACAGTTTGCTGCATTTTGCAGTTGTTGGAGCCTTATGGCTAATATTGATTGATTGAAGTCAGGATGGTTAATAGTTTTGATAAGGTTCAAAATATGTTGTTGGTTTTGAATATTGTATGCCTAGTGGAGTGCATATATTTGATGGTGATAAAGAGTAGAATGTGGAGTATTTCTAGAAAGTGTTGCTTTGCCTTTAGCAATGCTGGTATATCGATTTGTGATTTTTTTGCATTGTTGTTTAGTAATGTATGTGTTTTGTACTCAATATGTGAAGCAGGTGAGTATGACTGCATTTATGATATAGATCATTTGTTTTTCTGTAATTTTTGCATGCTTTAATTTGTGTAGAGCAAGGGTGATTTCATTGGTTATCCTATGATAAATATGTTTGTGGTTTTTTAGATATATGAAGTGGCATCCTAAGAATCTGAAGGTTGTTTTTGGGTCCATGTTGCTGATTTGTTGGCCATTAAAGATGATGTATTTGTTAGAATTAGATGTGTTTGTAGTCAGGATTAATTTGTGAGGGTTAACTGTTATGTTGGCCATTTTGTAGAATGAGGTGGCAGTTGTGATAATTCTTTGTAGTTGCTGTTTATTTTGTGTAATCTAGGTGGTGTTATTCATATAAGCAAGGTAGCTGATATTATTGTAATATGTTTTGCCAGTTGGTGTATTAGTCTGTAATTCATATCCCTTATGTTGTTCAGTGATTCTTGATATTAATGGGTCATAGAAAATGCTCCATAGGAGTGGAGTGATGGTTTCTTCTTGATCAAGTCTATCATGTACAGGATAAGGGTTGGTAGTTCCAAAGTTTGTTAGAACCATATTTGTTCTGTTAGTAAAAATGTCTGTGATGAGATTAATGATTTTTGTAGGTATAGATAGTCGGGCCAATGCTTTGTTGAGTAGTAATATATGTACTAAGTCATAGGCTTTAGACATGTCTTGAGATAAGATCCAGATTTCTTTGTTTTCAGTGTTTGCATCTTCTAGGATGTGTATTAGTATTTGAATTGGCTGTATTGTGAAGTTAAATAGTAAGACTACATGATTGTGAGATGAAAGAATTGGATATCTAAGCATTATGTTGTTAAGTCTGTTAGTTATTATTTTGTAAATATTTTTTGTAAATGTTCAATAAGGGTGATGGGACATGTATGGTCAAGCTGTCCTGTAAAGGTAGGTTTTTTAGATATAGGATAAATGGTTGCTTTTTTTCATTAGGTTGGTATGGTTTCTAATAGTAGGAAGGTGTTAAAAATCCACAGTAGGAGTTGCTTTACTGTTGAATCAAGATGTTTTAGCATTTTATTAAAGATTGCTTATAGGCTTAGTGCTTTGTTTAAGAGAGATTCTTTTAATGTGTTTTCCAGTTATTCAGTTGTGATAGTGTCAGTTAGTATAAAGTACTACTGAGAGTTTATTTTAGTAATAGGACTGTAGATTGGCTTCCAGTTGGGCCACTCTGTATTATTAGATGGGTTTGACTTTGTTTAGTTTTCGAAATATGCTTGTACATGTTGTTTTATTTGTATAGGTAAGGTGATCATGTTATCTGCTTGTTTAATATTATAAAGGATTACTGGGTCTGTGTGTCTATATAGAATGCTATCGATTATTTTTGTTGTATTGTCTGTAAAGTTCAAGTGTCTGTTAGAAATGGCTGTTTGGATTCAGTTTCACTAGGCTGCTTGGTTTTCAATATTTCGGGCATTATACAGAGTGCTGCAAACTGTGTATAGTTGGTTAACAGTGTTGCTAAAATTGGTATAAGTTAGACTATTTTCGCTAAGAGTTTCAATAGGAAGGTCTGTTAATGTTTGTGTTTTTTTCAGTAGGTGGTTGATTTGTATGATAATTTGTTGTAGTGAGGTAGATGGTTTAGTAGATGTAAGTATATATAGGCTTTTGTTTAGATTTTTTAGTGCAGTATGGAGTAGTATTAATTTTTTGGTAAATGCCAAGTGGATGTGAGGTGTAACTTTTGTTGTTGGAATTGTTTCATTGGCTGTCTTTTTTATCGCTGTACTAAGTTTGTGCCATTGCTTGTTGAGGGTTCTGATGCAAGAGGTTGGATTGATTAGCATGTTGGTTGTGTTTTCTATATATAAGTTAACTTTTGTTTTGAAGTTTTCCCACTTGTCTTTGTTTATTTGTTTGTATAGGTATATTGTTATTTTCTTCTTTTTGTGTCTTTTATATCTGATTGTAAAGTTGGTATTACAGGTTATATGTATTATTTTATGGTCACTTCTCGTAGATTCAGTTGGTGCCGTTAGGGTTGGTATGTCAATTTGGTATATTATATCACATGACATCTATATATTATCAATTTGGCTAGATTGGTTTGTTCGTTGCCAGGTAGGTGTACTAATTTCAAAATAATTAAGAGTGCTAATGAGGGTATGAGTAGTAAGATAGTGGAGCAAAGGAGTTTTTTTCTTGCTTGTATTTGATAGTAAGTTGTCATTAAAGTCTTTAGCAATAATGATATGATAGAATCTTGTTTGAGCCTGTTGTATTTATGTTATTACTGTGTTTTGGGTGCTGGTTGAAAGTTGCTGGTTGGATGTTGGTAGATAGACTGATATGATTCTGGTTTTATTGCATTGTAGAAAGAACAAATCTATTATGATTGCAGTGCCTAGGCAAGTTGTGATGTTATGTATATAGGGTTGGAGTTGTGAATGTAGTGCAATTGCATTCTGAGGCTGCTTTCTCTTATTTTTTTTGTGTCTGCATTACAGTTTGATGTGTATACATTGTAGTATAGATTTGCTATTTGGAGTTTTGTAAAAGTAGATTTTGTAATTTTTGTTTTTTGCATGCAAATAATATGAAAGTTTTGTTTATAACAATATTCAAGCCAAAGTTGTAGTTTGAGGTTGTTGTTGATTCCTTGCACATTGTAAGTACATATTGTTAAGTTGTTAATATTAATAGGGTTGGTGATGAGCTGATTTATTGAGAAGGTGGAGGTTGATGTTGATGTATTTGAACTGCTAAGGTGTGTAGTCATAGTTGAATCTTAGATGAGAAGATCTTCCAGTTTGGTTCTAGAAGAGGTGATAGTGCTAGGAGGTTGTCTGGAATGTTGTTAATAGTAAAATGTTGTCATAGTAGTTCTAGTGTGTCCTTTGCCTTTGTTTGTTGTGTAATTGAAATAAGTGTTTAAGTAAAGTCCATTTTTTTCATGTTTAGATAGTTTTTGATTTATGTTGGTGAGTTTGGAATTGCAGGTTTAGGTAGGTTTTTATTTTCATTTTGGTCTGTGTTTTGTATGTCCATTTGTTTGATGTTTTCAGGTATGTCAATTCAGGTGTCTGGAATGTGATAAAAGTAGTATGTTTGTCTTAATGCTCTGGCTGTATCTACGAGTTTTTTAGTTAATGTTATGGGAGTTGTGATATTGAAGTCTTCAATTTCTTGTGGATCTTCAGGTAGGGTAGGTTTGTCAGTGGGGTTTGCTAGCATTATGCTAGGTAGTAGAGGTAGAGAGAACTTGTAAATTGGTATAATCTGATCTATAAATTGTTTTGCTTGTTGGTTGTCTGTTATTGGAAAAGTAAATGCATCAGGTGTTCTAATTTTGTTGGTATCTTTTAGAAGAGATGGCTTGGCTTTGATGTAATCATTTGGAAGGTTCTTGAAAGTAAATTCTTCTCTGAGGAGTTCTATGACTTGTGTAATATTTGTGTCTGAATCTTGTAAGTCTAATAGAAAATAGAGTTTGTATTTATTGCTAAGATCTTGGTATACTAGTGAAAGTGGTTGTTTAGAAGATGGTAGGTTGAAGTAGTTTGTGGGTATAGTTTCACAGGTATAGAAGTCTTGTAGTCTTTTTTGTAAAATGCTAGGTTATTTAGCTGGCTTCGTTTGGTAATTGGGAAGAGATGTCTTACTGCAGAGTCTAGGTTCTGTATATTTTTTGAAGTTGGATCAAATGTAATAAAGTATTCTTGTGGTAGTTGCTTGAAGTTATATATTTTGTGTAGTGCAGTTACTATTGCTTTTGTTTGTAATCTTTGTTTTATGGGAAGGCTGAAAGGAAGTATTTGTAGAATTTCACTAGGGATTTCTTTTTGGTTCTCAAGAAGTAGATTCAGTTGTACAAAGAAGGCAGACTGTATTGCATCTTGTATGTCCTAAAAGTCGATTAGAGTTTCATCTCTAGTAAAGTTTTTATAGTATTTGATTAAAAAATAGAGGGTTCTAAGTGTATTTGTTGAAAATTTAGTATTAGTTAAGTAGTCGATCATGATTTTTTGTTTGAGTTTCATATATATGGTATCTCTAATTGCTCTAGTTGTTATTGTAATTTCATGAGATTTCTTGTAGTTGTCTATTGCTATTTTGAATAGGTCTTCATAAGCAGTCTGGTGCTGAGGTATCGAGTATTTATCTCTTGTAAAGGTAAGGAAAAATGCTAGGTTTTGATGTTTGAATTTGGCTTCAATAGCTGAATGAAATGAAAAGTTAGTAGATTTAGTAAACAGTTTGTGTTCTACGAAGTTGTAAATTCTTTTTTTTTGTTTTTAGAGTGGCAATAATTTCATCATAGTTCTATAGTTCTTTGTTGAAAGGCTGTGTGATTTTTATTTGCAGATTGTTACATATGCTGTTTACCTATTCTTGGATATAGTCTATTTCCATGTTGTTTTGTGTCATGTTTTGTGTAGTGATATTTCTTTGTGTAATTTGACTGTAAGAGGGAGGCCTTTGTTCATCAGAATTGCTAAATATTGTAGCAATAGATTCAGTTTCCATGTTTAGGTTGTCAGGGTTTGTTTATTTTTTGGTCTCAGTTTTGTTTTGTTATATGTTTGTAGAGTCTAAACTGTTTGGTATGGGCTCTGTCAGGGACATGTGCACTGCTTTGCTGCTGCCACTTATGGTAATATTTGTGTAATCATTGTGAGAGATAGTGATATAGCTATTGTCAGTGCCTGTAATTCCCATTAAGATGTTGTCAGAACTGGTTTGAGCGAGTTTGGTTGTTGTTGTTGTTTGCATTTGGTGATGTCATAGTAGGATTTGTCAAGAGTAAGCTGGGTTGCCCACTTTTTTTGTTGTTTTGTAGTCTAAAAAGAAGTATGTGTCTTTTTTTTGGAGGTGTGTCAGAGTATATAAAGTCTTGTTGGTTGTTGCCTTTATTTTTTCAAAGTAAAGTATTGCTGGTGTTTGCAGTTTGTTTCTTTATTTGTAGTTGCAATATAGTCTTAAAGGAAAACTGAGATGTGGGGCCAACTGGTCTGTGTTTGTTTTCTTTGTCTAAGGTGGTATCAAGAGTTTTATTTTTTTTTCTTTTAATTTTGCCTTATATTATAATTGTGCTGCTTGTTATATGTATCTAATATGGCCCAAAGGCCAGAAAAGAGCTAGAATCTATATTTATTTAGTTAGTATACTAGTTAAAATATAACTTATTTTTGTCAATTATTTTTTACTTAGTGTTTTTGTGATCTGTGAGAAAGAGTTTTATTACTATTACATCTCTATTTCTATATAATACTATTATTAATTATTTCAAATTAATTTTAAGTATAGAAAGGTTAAAGAAAATCTAAAGTGATAGTCTTGGCATTTAGTTAATACAGTAAATGAATAGCCTAAGAATAGCCAGTTTTTAATAGACATAGTAGGGTCAATAGTAGATGTATTTGAGATATTAGATGTTGATTGAGGAATAGCAATTAAAGAGTATATTTTTGAACATTTGGATTTGGTAGTTATATTGTGAGCTTTTTCTCATTGTTGTTGAAGAATATTGTGTAGTAATCATATTTGTTAATAAAACCAATTAAGAGAAGAATTGAATAAGGTTGTGAGACAGGGTAATGTTATTTTGTGAAGGAATATTTTAATATTGTCATATAGAGATATAGAGTAAAGGCCTTGAATAAGATTCAAAAAGTAAAGATATGATGATATATTAAGGTAGTGAAGTAATGTAGTATGAATAATATTTGGAATTTCAGCAAAGATATTTAATTGTTAGATAGTATTTGTAATTAAGTTATAAAGAATTTGTTAAAGATTGAATTTTTCTTTAGAGCAGGTTAATAGATAAGGTATATCTTCAATTAATTAACAATAAACACAATTTGGAGTAGTATATAATAAGTAATAGTATATATTAAGATTTTTATAGTTGGTAAGTTGTTATTGATTATTTTTAGTTGAAATAAATAGAATTTTTGATTATTATTAAGTGAATTAATAATATTAAGATTGGTAGACTATTTAATAAAAAGTGGATTTTGAAAATATTTAAGTTGTGACCAAGTAAGAAGTGATTGAATAGTTGTAATATTTTGGTGAAAGGAATGAGTTTTAATAGGGATTATATAATCATGTCATGTAAAGTAAGAAGGAAGTATTGTTTTAAAGTTGGACATAATTTGGTATTTATTAGTATCTTGTTTGGCTAGAAGATCAGCTTGATTGTGAAAAGAGTTATTAAAATTAGATTTGATTTTATGAAAAGAAATATTAAGAGACTTTGTTTTAATAAGATAGTGAATAATGAATAAGATATTCCAGTTTTTTATATAAGAGAATTTATGTAATAATGAAAATAGTTGAATATTTTTAAATACAAAAAGATTGTCTAAATATATATTATTTTGTAAATTATTGGCAAGATAAGGAGAAGATATATTATTTCTTCAAGTTCTGTATAGGTAGAGTTAGAATATAAAGAAATAGAACAGTTAAATTTGATTTGGATATTGTGTTCAGAAATCTATCCAATTTTAATTTTAGGATGTAAAGTTTGACTATTAATAATTGAGGCATCTGTATAGAAATAAGTATCGTTTA